>CM050165.1:165046561-165230253 GCA_027410445.1 Discoglossus pictus
AGCGCCACAGGCGCTCATGGCGAGGCCCGTAGCCGAAGACGTTCATTGCAGTGATCGCGATCAGAGCCAAAGCACGTAGGTGCAACTGTGGGCCTCGCAAAACGAGGCACACAGTTGCGTCTTTGTGCAAAATTACAATTCGAACAGCCGAACTGCAAATAACACAAATATGACTCAAAATAACTTACACACTCGCACACTGCACAGGGGGAGAGCCAGGGAGCCTGTGAGTGAGATTGCAAGTTAATTTTAGTCATAAAAACGAGGCCCCTAAACTACATGGAAGGGGGGGGGGGGGGGGGGGTCGCAATGAGCACTGAAGGTGCTCAGTGAGGGGCTAGCGATGAGTGCCGACAGCATTGCCACCCTTAGAATTTTATTCCCGTCATTTTTGACAGGCAATTTCCTAGTAATATATATCTCTTCTGCAGATCAGTGAAAGGTGATTTTTTTAAGTAAAAAAAACCTTTATAATTTGTTAAATCAATGGACAAATGCAGTAAAAAAACAACATATATATTGTATTTCTATAAAGGGACAAAGCACAGGTTCTAAATGTTATTTAGAAATGAAAAGTAAAGACTACTGCATTTGACTACAGTAAGCTTTACCTACGACTTAGCCCGATTCACCAACCAAACATGGGTTCTTATCTCAGTTTTCAGGGTCATGAGTGTCAATAATTGGCCATTACCCCTGGTGTCTGCCTGCATTATTTTCAGTCTATCATCGGACACTGAGAAGCATAAAAACTGTGTAGGTTGCAGTGAGCAGTCCGGCTAATTACTCGAACGCATTCCCATTGTTCATTCTTAATGTCCAGTGGCTTTAGAGATTACGACCCATGCTTTGTCGGTGAATCTGAAACCGTTACAAACAAAATTACTGTATTTTACGTTAAATGTCTTGCCCATTATCAAGTCAAGCTCTTCAAAAGTGGATGTAATAATTATGAGACCTCAATGGTACAGACATATTTTATCATCGAATTACATTTTTCCAAATTAATTAAGAATAATGTCCTCCAAGGGGTCTATACAGACTGAATGATTGTTACGGTCCTAATCTATTTCGGGGCCGCATCTCGTCAGAAGACTGGGGTTAAGCTCTGCGCCACAGCACCACCTGGTGGTGTTAACAATTTACTGCAGGCAAATAACTATTCCATCCACGCTGAACAAAGCGATGGCCTCGATGTCAACTCAGCGCCGTTCAAGTTGCGCCACGTTGGAGGTTGGAACAGTTATTTGCATGCAGTACATTTTTTGCACCGCCAGGTGGTGCTGTGGCGCATCTGCACACCCCAGTGTTCCGACGGGATGCGGCCCCGAAATAGACTAGTTCCATTGTTACTGTTCTCAAAGAGATTTCATATAATGTATACACATCCACTATGAAAGTTTCATGAGCAACATTTCTTTTTGACATTTTAAAGGGCTGATAAATCTAGCACAAATTATATCCTATTATTATTCGTTACTTGTACATTTTGATTTACTTAAAATGAGCATTTCCTTTGGGAACAGTAGAGACCACGAGAGCATAATCTGTCTGAGTGAGCTCCTGACAAAGTTGCAATTACTTAGTGTTTCTCTCCCTCTCATAATTTTCTGTTTTAATTACCTTGCACCACGTTGTGTCATCAGCAAAAATGGAGACTTTCCAGTCCTACTTCTAAGCAATGATTAAATATGTTAAAAAGGAGAGGACCTAATACTGAATCCTGAAAGTCCTCACTTACCACATTAGTCCAATCGGAGTATGTTTCATTTACCACAACCCTTTGCTTCCTGTCTTTTAGCCAACTCTTGATCCATGAGCAGATATTTACTGCACTTCCTGTATCCCTTAGTTTGCACAATAGTCTCCCATGTGGCACTGTATCAAAAGCCTACATCCACTGAGTTGCCTTGATGCAAGTTCCTACTAACCTCCTCATAGAAAATAATTAGGTTTGTTTGACATGACTAAGTCCTCATAAAACCATCTTGGCTCCTACTTATAATCCTGTTTGAATATACATATTCTTGTATATTATATAAATAACCAAAAAAGAAAAAAGAAATATCTTTCTTTAAAGCAGGAGTCACAAAGGGATCATAGAGATAGCATATAAGGATGTGTCTCCATCTAATAATGGTGGGCATGTGTGAATAAGGATGCAAGGTAAGTAACGCTCAGCATTACTCATACATCCTAGTATCCTTCTGATAAAGTCCTCATACATCTGTTAGGACAGTCATAGGATTGTATCTCTATCAAAGATAGTGAAAAGTACAAAAGTAGGTGAAAAAAATATATAAAATAAAAATTAGAAAAAATGGAAAAACACTCATATATATATATATATATATATATATATATATATATATATATATACACACAATAATCGCAATGAATAGAAAAAATATAAAGGCAATAGATATCTTGCAAAGTACTGAAGTACATAAGGTGAGCGTAAAAAGGAATGGTCTATCCACTCTATGTGCCTTGAAAAAAATAGTGCAGAAACTATCGAAACCGGCTACTTTTGTTTATTTCTCGTTACATATAGAAGGCATTGGACATATCTTGTTACCCTCCTCTTTTTCTCTATTTTGGAGCATATGGAGCATACTGGTATGTACTAGGAGCTTTAAGGTAAGAGCTGGGAGAGCAGGAATGATTCCTTCTATGAGCTAGCAAGCGTACTTCACGCTGTTTTTTGGTGTACTGTTCACCATTCCTTTTTACGCTCACCTTATGTACTTCAGTACTTTTCAAGATATCTATTGCCTTTATATTTTTTCTTTTTATTGTGATTATTGTGTATATATATATATATATATATATATATATATATATATATATATATATAGTGTTTTTTCCATTTTTTCAAAGTTTTATTTTATATATTTTTTTCACCTACTTTTGTACTTTTCACTATCTTTGATAGAGATACAGTCCTATGATTGTCCTAACAGATGTATGAGGACTTTATCAGAAGGATACTAGGATGTATCAGTAATGCTGAGCGTTACTTACCTTGAATCCTTATTCACACATGTCCACCAGTATTATATGAAGACACATCCTTCTATGCTATCTCTATGATCCCTTTGTGACTCCTGTTTTAAAGAAAGATATTTCTTTTTTGGTTATTTATAGATTATAGGTGTCAAGCGCCATTTTTTGTATTTTTACATGATATTCTTGTATATTATCCCTTATTAACCCTTCTAAAAGCTTTCCCACTACAGAAGTGAGGATCACCCGTCTATAATTCCCCGGATTTGTTCTTGCTCCCTTCTTAAATATAGGTGTCACCACTGCTTTTCTCCAGTCATCTGGTAGTGACCCTGTGTTGAGTGAATCTTGAAAAATTAAATATAATGGTTTGGCTATTACAGAACCCAGATCCCTCAGTACCCTTGGATGTATTCCACCAGGACCTGGGGCTTTATTAACATTTATTTTTTCCAACCTCTTTTGGATTTCTTCCTGTGTTAACCAATTATTTGGTGAAGGTAGTGTAGCCCCATTATTTTGCAGTGATCCAACCACTAGTACCTCCCTTGTGTATACTGAAGAAAATAACATATTTAGCTCACCTGTCTTTTCCTGGTCACTAATTGGCAGACAGCCTGTGTCACATTGTAATGTTCCTATAGCTTCCTTCCTGGCCTTCTTTCCATTAAATATACTTAAAAAATATTTTAGGGTTATAACAGAAATCACCCAAATGGTCCTGATCAAAAGTTTACATACTCTTGAATGTTTGGCCTATTTACAGACACACATGGTGACACACACAGGTTAAAATGGCAATTAAAGGTTAATTTCCCAGACCTTTGGCTTTTTAAGTTGCAATTAGTGTCTGTGTATAAACAGTCAATTAGTTTGTTAGCTCTCATGTGGATGCACTGAGCAGGCTAGATACTGAGCCACTGGGAGCAGAAAAGAACTGTCAAAAGACCTATGTAACAAGGTAATGGAACTTCATAAAGATGGAAAGGGATATAAAAAGAGATCCAACGCATTGAAAATGCCAGTCAGAAGTGTACAATTCGGGGATCTCTTGATACCAAGCCAAGGTCAGGTAAACCAAGAAAAATTTCAGCTACAACTGCTAGAAGAATTACTGAGCTCTAAAGGCACAGGGAATCTTGTGAAAATTGATGGCAAGATGAATGCAGCATGTTATCAGAAAATACTGGCAGACAATTTGCATTCATTCTCTTAGACTTTCCAGCATGACAATGACCCTAAGCAAAAGACCAAATTGACCTTCCAGTGGTTACAGCAGAAAAGGGTGAATGCTGTGGAGTGGCCATCACAGTCTCCTTAACATAATATCATCTAGCCACTCTGGGGAGATCTCAAACATGAGGTTCATGCAAGATGAAGAAAGACTTAGGGGCCTCAAGGGCACTGATGCTACAGCGTGCAATACACAGTATTAAAACCTAAGGGTATGTAAACTTTTGTTTAGGGCCACAAAACAAATGGCTTCATATGATCACTATCCTTCAATAAAAAAAACTTTTTTTTTTTGAATGATCAGTCATAGTTTCAAACTAAATACCAAAATTTCACAATTTCTGCCAGTGTGCAAACTTTTGCGCACAAGTGTTTGAGTGTGTGTATAAATATGTAAACACACCTGTGCAGCAGTCGCCTTTTTTTATGAAACCATAAAATGATAGATAGATATTTAAGTTCCTCTTTTTATTCCTTTTTTTTATTGCTGAACATGCTAGTTAAGGAGTAGAGAAAAATCTAAAAGCCATTATTTTTTTTTAATACATTATTATTTATGACCGCCCACTGTCTCGCTGTAAAATGTTACTTAATGTTTAAAAATCCCTACAATGTCAAAATAAGTTAGAGTAGTTCAAAAATAGAACTTTAATCAAGCATAAAACAAATTCACACAAAACAGCTGAGGCAGCACCAATGTTCAGATGTAATGATAGATTACAACTACCATCTGGACACAAATTAGGATCTGAATAGAGATGAGTTATCTTGCATTGCACAAGCATAAGCTTATATAGACAAATATAGTACAGGCACAAAAGTATGTATAAAGTATTTTTTTTACTATAACTATTAGCTTCATCACTTTATGGGTGGTTGTACAATCTAAACAAATATATAAATACCTGCTTATAGTATCCATATGGTCATTGTGTTTTCTCTACAAATGTTTCATGAAACAATATTAAAAAGACAAATACAGCTCTGCAAAACCTAAGTCCAAACCAACAAGTGTTGCCATTTTAGAAACCCTGAAATGGTGTGGTTCTTGTCTAAAGCAATTGGCCCTAAAAAAAAAAAGTGTGTATGTGTTCAATTCTAAATTAGTGAATATAGTTTTAATTTTACATGCTATGGTCATCTGACCCGTAAAAAAATGTCAATTTTACTTTAGATACATTTCAAGGTAAAAAAAAAAATAATACAAAAAAAATAAAAAATATAATATATATATATATATATATACCCGTATTTTTCGCCCTATAAGACGCACCGGCAGATAAGACGCACCTAGTTTTTAGAGGAGGAAAACAAGAAAAAAAAAATCTGAATCAAACACAAATACACTTTACACACAGATACACACCTACATTACACACAAAATATATATATATGTATATATATATATATATATATATATATATATATATATATATATATATATATATATAGATACACATACATACATATACATGCACACATAAATATACATACACATACATACATATATACACACACACATACATGCACACATACACACACATACATACACATACATACACACACACACATACACACAGATATCCATATACTGCAGCATTTGACAGCATTTGGGAGCCCTTGCCCCTCCCTGACCCTCCTGATCCTCCCTGACCCTCCTGATCCTCCCTGACCGTCCTGATCCTCCCTGACCCCCCTGATCCTCACCTTTCTTCTGATCTCTGCCATCTTGATCTCACCCCAGCGCTTCCTACCAGCACTCCTCGTGTACTGCAGCGTTGCGTGTGTGACGTCACTAGGACGCACCGGCCGACGCGATGCTGGTAGGAAGCGCTGGGGTGAGATCAAGAGGACAGAGGCAGTTTGAAAAGGTATATTCGCCGTATAAGACGCACCAACTTTCCTCCCCCAGTTTTGGGGAAGAAAAAGTGCGTCTTATACGGCGAAAAATACGGTATATATATATATATATATATAGTAATTTAGTAATTATTAATCCATATATATATATATATACATAGATTAATAATGAGTATTGGAATACTCATTATTAATCTATGTATATATATATATATGGATTAATAATTACTAAATTACTGGACATTCACGGCTGCTTCACTCTTCAAATATATATATATATTTTTTTTTTCTATTTAAAAGGGACTCTGTTGTCCCAATAACAAATTGATTTCATTTTAAAAAGTATTAAAAACTAGGGATTTATTTTTTGTTATTATTATCAAGAGTAAATCAATTCGGAAATATATTTCATTTTGCAGCTCCTGTATGTTAATGTGTGGCTTGGTAAGTGTATTTTGAAGCTCATAGTGCTTGATAAGGGTGGGAGAGGGATCTAACAGTCAGATAACATTCTGCGTCTTTATTATGGCCACTATAGAGACAGACATGCAAACTGTAATGCTAATTAGCACATCTAATTCATATGCGTGATGATATGTTCATTTGCACTGACATGCAGAAACAATATAGAAATTCCAAGGATTAATTTGCTTTAGAAAAAAAAAAAAAGGATAATACAACATACGGACAGTGTTTTTTGTGCTTTGTGAATAAATCAAGGTCTAGTAGGAATGCTAGGCTCCCAAGGTATTTGCTACCCAAAAATTACTCATATATATACAAAGTGGGAAAAATACAACTAAAGTCTTTATTAATAAGGGGTAACAACGGCGATAAATTAAAAGCAATGGGTTAAAAAATCCCGGATTGTAACAAGAAAATAAAAATAGGCTAATAGGTGTGTGGACAAATAACCACTAAATGTTAAATACACTCTTAATAGAGGGGTACATAAGTCCACACCTAACAGTATTGCAGAGGAAGTGATTGCTGATCCAATTTGAATAATCCCGTCTTGATAGTAAATCCTAGATCTATAATACATATATACAAGTGTAGAGGTTCTGGATAACAGTGACTCTCATCCTAGAGGATTCCCCAAATGAGTTGCTGGGAATAATCTGGCTTTTATATATGAATATATATATATATTCTTGATAGTATACCAGGATACAATTGTGCCATATTTTCCTGCTTTTAAGTCAGGGCAGAAGTTTTTTGGAAGTAACAATAAAATTCTGGGGCTATTATATACAAATAATGATTACCCAAAGTTACTCTTCATAGAGAAGTTAAACTTCTATCTTGCCCATATTATATTCTAAAGATTAGCATAATATAGCACAGGCCAGTGGATGAAAAGTCCAAGAAAGCCAGCAGGCTAATTGTTACTTAAAGCACCGTTATTAACGTGCTTGATCTAACTCATATCCAGATCACAACATTCACTCATTTGGAAACGGACAGGTAGGGTAAGCATGCAACCTCTAAAATATAATTTGCAAATACAATACTGTTAGTGGTGAAGACGCCGGCGTGCCCTTAACAGTGAGGCATGCCACGTCATCAAAGGCCGACGCGTTTCGACGTCATCAGACGTCTTTGTCAAGGTCTACTGTTAGGTGTGGACTTATGTACCCCTCTATTAAGAGTGCTTTGTGAATAACCTAAAAACTATTAACTTAGGGCATGAAATGTCAGGAGAACAAGGGCATCAATACACAAATAAAATAATCTCTATTGGTCAAGAGAACTCCAATATGTCTGTGTTCTAGACAGCTTTCCTGGATGATATGCTGGAGTTATTCTGATTGAGAATATATTTTTGCTGTCCGATTTTGTGTAGTAACGTACTTGTCAAATCAGGAATTTATCCTTAAACATTTACAGGATTATTAAATTGCGATTCAGCGAATTAAAAAGTGCTCTATATAAGCACAGAACATTTTTTTTACAGAAGTTTTTAGTTAGTGAAGACCTTGATTTTGGATAAAAGTTTACCAACTAAAAACTTCTGTGCTTATATAGAGCCCTATTCAAATTGGCAGAATAGCAATTTAATAAGGCTGTTAACCAACAGTTTTAAAATGCTCCTTGCATTCTCTCGTAAGCGAGGTACATGCTCATGGCTAAATTACTTCTACTTACTAACCTCTATTTAATTTATACTTGACAAATATGTTAATGTTCATTCTAGTATTGAGGTCTACATTTATACATAGCATTAGCATTTTACATTATTTGAACAGCCCTCTCAAACAGAATACTTAATTAATCCAGCTTTTTATTGGCCTTCCAGATATAAATTTTCTTGCCACAAAATAGCAATACCATGTTCAAATGCTTCATTATTTCTACAACCGTATCACAGCTAAAATGTTGTTTAAAAATAATAAATATGTATAGATGTGTAAGAAGATTAATTGATCATAGCAGTTGCATGACTTCAAAGCTTTGAGTTAGGTTTTCTGGTTTATTTTAATGTGGTTTATTTTTTAAATCTGCATTAGATGTCAAATAAAATCAGTAGAGATTTCAAATATGATCTAAATTAAAATTATAGATAAGTACTTAATAGGATGTTATTTAAAATAACTTTTTATACAGTAAACATAACTCATCCCTTGTTAATTGCAGATCACAGCCAATAAGAAGTGGTTGTCTCCTAGGATTATGAACCTACTGAATATAGGGGGGAAAAAGACTGGGCATGCTTAGCTTCCATGAGTAACAAAGCTTATTAAATAACATTACTCCTTGAGGTCTGACAGCAATAGTCAGATTCTCAGGAGTCCATCAATGCCAATAATCTACAATTAGCAAGACACACAACCGGTTGAGTTGGTGGATCAGAAAGGCTGAGTTACCAACTACAATGTTCATCTTACATGTTGTATAATTGCATTCAGCTGATAAAAGTATTTATGTACATCACACAATGTTTTGAAGTTGCATTATGCTACTTATTTACATACTTTACTAGTAATGACTTCCAGTTCTGTGGTGTAATATATACTACGTGAGTGCCTATTGCATACCACAGTGTCTCACCTGCTGCTCGCTGCCCGCCGGGATGCCTGTTAACACCAGCAGTATGAGCCCAGTGCTCGCTAAGCGGAGGCTGCTTCCGGCAGGTGTGACCATACTGTCCACGGACTGTCACTAAGCCTGGCTGCTCTGCCTCCTTAATAAGTGCATAAGGAAGAGGTATAACCGTGCCTCCGTCAGCGGCTTATGGGTCCCAACAACTGGAGCAGCATCCAGATGTCACTCAGATGGGGGCGTTAACAGAGCGGCTCAGGTCCCAAGAACAGGGGCAGCGTTCAGAACTATAGCTAAACAGGGCTGTGGGCGGTACCCTCTGTACTCACATGGACACTGAGAACTCTGAAACAACGCCCCTTGCATCAAGCCATTCTCTCTTCTGACATTATTTCCCAGCTAAAGTCATAGTGCTCCACCGCATAGCATCCACTTCTGAGGCGCTTGCATTTTAACCGTTTCATGTCTGCTGATCCAAGCTATAGAGCGGTTATAAAGGAAAGAGAAAGAACTGTCAGCAAACTAGAGAGGCCAATCAGAAGGACAAGGGCTCGGACACAGAACACACAGGCAACCAATAAGCGAAGACCACGAAGGATAACCCAGCATTGCCCAATAGACCTGAGGGGAATGGAGAGGTGAAGAAAATAACGGTCACTCTCCAAATGCAATAAACCAACCTATGTTGCAGAGTATATGGCAGGGCGGTCTCGTTATCCCAGTAACAAAAGTTAGAACTGCCTTAATAATAAGGGAATATCTCACAAAATCACTATCAAACTAGAGAGTGTAAAGTGACACAAAACAATATCTAATTAATACATTGCATAAATGACAAGTACTTCAAAATAAACACAATTGCAGTTGGTTGTAATTAAAGTGTAAGTGCCTTAAAAGTGATATAGAAGTTAGATTTATTTTATGTACAATTGAAGGGACAGATCAATCTTCTGAGGAACTGGTTTATATCGGCATTAATCACATATATAATGGTCGAACTACCAGACGTCGCGCTTTGCGCGGTGCGTACGACTTAGGCAATGAGCGCCAAAGGTGCTCATCGCTTGTAAGCCTCTCAAAGCGAGCTGTTAACTCTGAGCACTTAGGCGATGAGCGCCGATGGCGCTCATCACATGCGAGGCGAGCCGTTAAGGGACTAAAACTCACGGCACTTGTGAGATGAAGGGACAGATCAATCCTCTGAGGAATTGGTTTATGAATCGGCAGCAATCACATATTGTAATTGTCAAACAACGAGACGTCGTCCTGCTTTGCGTGGTGCGTACGACTTAAACTATGAGCGCCAAGGCCGTTAACTCTGAGCACTTAGGCGCATATCGATGCAAGCCGTTATTGGACTAAAACTCGCGGCACTTTGGCGATGAGCCCGTCAGCCTCGCATTGCGAGGCAAGCCCTTAACTCACAGCACTAAAACTCGCAGATCCAAAGGCGCTCATTGCCTGCAAGCCTCGCAAAGCGAGGCAAGCAGTGGAGGCAATGAAAGACACTGGACCTAGCCTCCAAACACTGCGTAGCACATAGACAAACTACGCTACTTTA
The DNA here is from genome assembly GCA_027410445.1 of Discoglossus pictus. Taxonomy (NCBI): domain Eukaryota; kingdom Metazoa; phylum Chordata; class Amphibia; order Anura; family Alytidae; genus Discoglossus; species Discoglossus pictus. The sequence goes on from CM050165.1 coordinate 165,057,264, forward strand.
CACTCCGAACTTGCCACGAACAACATTACGCATCTACAGTAGCGCTTTACCGAAATAAACCAATGGTTTGCCCTCGCGCACGCACTCAGCCTATTTCTAATGCACTACATTCATAAAACTATATCCTCAGGCCAGCAACAGTGCTACTGGACATTATATGCTGCAAGGCAATGAAAAGAGATTGTTACTTTTTCAGGCTATTGATTGTTACATATATTAATTAGACAAAGGTAAACTATATAAGTTTATTATTCAATTAATTAATTAGTATTTAAAAAAATCTAGAGACGAGCCAAGTTGACACGCGAGGAGAGGCTTGCAATGAGCGCCAAAGGTGCTCAAAGCAAGGCTGGCAATGAGCGCCGAAGGTCCTTAGGGTATAAAAAGCTTAACATTGTGTGCCAAACAGCATTGCCATGGCTTCAAATTTTTTGACGGGCAAGTCGCTAGTCACATATAATAGTTTTCAGCTCGAGTAAAGCATGTGAGATTTGTTCTGCGAAGGCATTAATCAAAGGCTATTATCACTAAAGATTGGAAAATTGTGCAACAGTTGAGTCCTCTTAGCATTGTAAAAACTGTAAATGCGCAACAAAGTAGCACATGCGCTCTTCTGCCATCTTTGTGCAGTAGCAACTGAGGATGCTTGATGAAGTCATCTTCGCTCTGTACCAACAGAAGGGGAGATCGGGAGGGGGGAGGAAGGAAGGGAGGAGGGGGGAGGAAGGAAGGGAGGAGGGGGGAGGAAGGAAGGGAGGAAGGAAGGAAGGGAGGAGCGGGGAGGAAGGAAGGGAGGAGCGGGGAGGAAGGAAGGAAGGAAGGAAGGGAGGAGCGGGGAGGAAGGAAGGAAGGAAGGAAGGGAGGGAGGAGCGGGGAGGAAGGAAGGAAGGAAGGGAGGAGCGGGGAGGAAGGAAGGAAGGAAGGGAGGAGCGGGGAGGAAGGAAGGAAGGAAGGGAGGAGCGGGGAGGAAGGAAGGGAGGGAGGAGCGGGGAGGAAGGAAGGGAGGGAGGAGCGGGGAGGAAGGAAGGGAGGGAGGAGCGGGGAGGAAGGAAGGGAGGGAGGAGCGGGGAGGAAGGAAGGAAGGGAGGAGCGGGGAGGAAGGAAGGAAGGGAGGGAGGAGCGGGAAGGAAGGAAGGGAGGAGGGGGGAGGAAGGAAGGAAGGGAGGAGGGGGGAGGAAGGAAGGAAGGGAGGAGCAGGGAGGAAGGAAGGAAGGAAGGAAGGGAGGAGCGGGGAGGAAGGAAGGAAGGAAGGAAGGAAGGGAGGAGCGGGGAGGAAGGAAGGAAGGAAGGGAGGAGCGGGGAGGAAGGAAGGAAGGAAGGGAGGAGCGGGGAGGAAGGAAGGGAGGGAGGAGCGGGGAGGAAGGAAGGGAGGGAGGAGCGGGGAGGAAGGAAGGGAGGGAGGAGAGGGGAGGAAGGAAGGGAGGGAGGAGCGGGGAGGAAGGAAGGAAGGGAGGAGCGGGGAGGAAGGAAGGAAGGAAGGGAGGAGCGGGAAGGAAGGAAGGAAGGGAGGGAGGAAGGAAGGAAGGGAGGAGGGAGGAGGAAGGAAGGGAGGAGGGGGGAGGAAGGAAGGAAGGAAGGGAGAGGGGACAGGGACAGCACAGACAAGCAACTTACTAGTTAATTAAGAATAGTAGGGGGTGATCTAGAACTCGAGCATGTTTAGCTGAAGAAAGGATAATAGTTAGAGAACTTTAATTGTTTAAAACGTGTAATTTTCCGTATTAGCTTTATTCTGGTTCTAGATCACCCCAGTCTAATTTTATGTCAAACAAATCGAATTAGTTTCTATGAGGAGGTTAGTAGGAACCTGGATCAAGGCAACTCAGTGGATGTAGTCTTTTTAGATTTTGCAAAGGCTTTTGATACAGTCAGCATGGACTATTGTGCAAACTAAGGGATACAGAAATTGCAGTAAATATATGCACATGGATCGAGAGCTGGCTAAAAACAGGAAACAAAGGGTTGTTGTAAATGGAACATACTCGGATTGGACTAATGTGGTAAGTGGGGTTCCTCAGGGCTCAGTATTAGGTCCTCTCCTTTTTAACATATTAATTAACGACTTAGAAGTAGGATTGAAAAGTAGTGTCTCTATTTTTGCTGATGACACAAAGTTGTGCAATAATTAAATCAGAAAATGACGTCCTGTATTTAGGCTAAAAAGGCCCCCCTCGGCTTATACTCGAGTCACCCCCACCCACACACACACGTGTCTCTCTAACCGCCCCCTCCTCATTCTCAACCCCCCCCCCCCCCCCCTTCTCCCCTCACTTACCTGCTCCGGCCTCTGCTCCTTCCGGGTCTTGATGTGGCGCGCATTTGACGTCACACGCGCTCCACGTCATTAGCATATACCGGGTCCCGGCACCCGATATATGCTAATGCCGCGACGTGACACGCCCGCCACATCCTTAGCATATACCGGGTGCCGGCACCCGGTATATGCTAATGACTTGGCGCGCATGTGACATGGATGAGGAGGGGGGGCCTGAGGATGAGGAGGGGGGTTGAGGTCGAGGAGGGGGGTTGAGGTCGAGGAGGGGGGTTGAGGTCGAGGAGGGGGGTTGAGGTCGAGGAGGGGGGTTGAGGTCGAGGAGGGGGGTTGAGGTCAAGGAGGGGGGTTGAGGTCGAGGAGGGGGGTTGAGGTCGAGGAGGGGGGTTGAGGTCGAGGAGGGGGGTTGAGGTCGAGGAGGGGGGTTGAGGTCGAGGAGGGGGGTTGAGGTCGAGGAGGGGAGTTGAGGTCGAGAAGGGGGGTTGAGGTCGAGAAGGGGGGTTGAGGTCGAGAAGGGGGGTTGAGGTCGAGAAGGGGGGTTGAGGTCGAGAAGGGGGGTTGAGGTCGAGAAGGGGGGTTGAGGTCGAGAAGGGGGGTTGAGGTCGAGAAGGGGGGTTGAGGTCGAGAAGGGGGGTTGAGGTCGAGAAGGGGGGTTGAGGTCGAGAAGGGGGGTTGAGGTCGAGGAGGGGGGTTGGGGAAGAGGGGGTTGAGGAAGAGGGGGTTGAGGAAGAGGGGGTTGAGGAAGAGGGGGTTGAGGAAGAGGGGGTTGAGGAAGAGGGGGTTGAGGAAGAGGGGGTTGAGGAAGAGGGGGTTGAGGAAGAGGGGGTTGAGGAAGATGAGGTTGAGGATGAGGAGGGGGGGGAAGAGACACAGGGAAGTGAGAGGGGGGGAGAGACACAGGGAAGGGAGAGGGGGCAAGAGACGCAGGGAAGGGAGAGGGGAGAAGAGACACGGGAGCGAGAGAGGGGGACACAAAAGGGACAAAGGGGGCAGCACATTTCCCACCCTCGCCTTATACTCGAGTCACTCATTTTACCCAGTATTTTGTGGTAAAATAGGTGCCTTGGCTTATACTCGGGTCGGCTTATACTCGAGTATATACGGTACTTTCCCTCCAAAGGGATTTGCATAAATTAGAGAAATGGGCAATTAAATGGCAGATGAGATTGAATCTGGGAAGGAAAAATAACTATGGAATCTATAAACTTAATGAAGCAAATCTATCGGTATCTGATATTGAAAGGGATTTGGGAGTGTTTGCAGACAACCACCTACATAACAGTTCTCAATGCCAAGCAGCAGCTGCAAAGGCAAATAAACAATTAGCATGTATTAAGATGGGTATAGAAGCAAGGGAAGTAAATCTAATTCTGCCACTATATGAATCTCTAGTACACCCTCATTTGGAATATGGAGTACAATTTTGGGCACCACTTCATAAAAAGGACATTTTAGAGCTGGAAAAGGTACAGAGGAGGGCAACAAAACTACTGTATTGGTCCGAATATAAGCAGCACCTTTTTTCTGATTTTTGAGCTTGCAAGTTACGGGTGCGGCTTATATTCGCGACCGTCAAAAAATCATTGACGATTTGCGAACTTTGCTTGTAACGCGTGCGACTTCTATTCGCGAATGCAAAATTACTGCCAATTTGCGCAATTGCGAGCTAAGGGTTCTGATTTTTGTGCTTTAGACTGCGGTATTGAATAGCGATTTACGGTTTTAGTGATTCTAACATCCTGTAAAGCCTGTAACCTGCAAAAAAAGCTACAGTGCTAATTAGAAAGCCAATTTCTTGCAATGGCTGATCACTTTGAGAGTCTTTTTCTCTCCAATTTTACGGGTGCGGCTAATATTGGAGTACTATCTTTTTTCTATTTTTTCCCCTTTAACTTTACAAGTGCGGCTTATATGCGGGTGCAGCTTATATTCGGACCAATATAGTAATAAAGGGAATGGAGGGGCTAAGTTATGAAGAAAGACTAACCAAATGAAAGTTATTTTCTCTAGATAAAAGGCGTCTAAGAGGAGATATGATTACCTTATATAAATACATCCAAGGTCAGTATAAAGATTTCTCAAGGGAGCTTTTTGTGGCAAGAGGTTTTCAACTGACAAGAGGACATCCCCTGTGGTGACAGAGGATTCAATAGATAACTTTAAAAAGGTATTGGATATATTTTTAATAAAAAGTGGCACAAGGTTATCCTTGACTTGCATCTGTATTTAAAGTTCATTTCAAGGGTATAATTAAAAATAAGTTTAATAAGATTGCAACAGCGTTGGCTTTCATTCATATGCATATTATAGGAATAATATTAAAGGACACTGTAAATTAGTTAAAAAAATCTAGCTTGGGAAGTAATATTAATACACTTATCCAAATAAAAAGAAACAAAAAATATATATAGTTACATAGTAATTGAAGTTGAAAAAAGACTTTTAGCCCATCAAGTTCAACGTTTTAGGATTTCTTCTGATTTGCAATATGCAGATTAATTGTTAATTGATTAAGAGGAAAGCAAAACAGGAAAAAACAACAAGTGAAATTATTTCCTGACCCCAGGTACTAGTGATGGGATTCTTCCCTGGATCAATACTCAATCTATAATTATCTAGGATAACACGGAATGCCCATTTTGATTAGAAATAAATCCAGTCCCCTTTTTATGTTCTCTATCAAATCCGCTATCGCCATCTCCTCTGGTAGAGAATTCCACAGATTAACCACCCTTACTGTGAAGAACCCTTTTCTTTCTTTAAGGTGGAATCTTTTTACTTCTAGTCTCAAAGGATATCCTCTTGTCAGTTGAAAGCCTCTTGGCACAAAAAGCTCCCTTGACAAATCTTTATACTGACCCTGGATGTATTTGTATAGGGTAATCATATCCCCTGTTAGTCGCCTTTTTCCTAGAGAAAATAAGTTTAATTTGGTTAGTATTTCTTCATAACGTAGCCCCTCCATTTCCCTTTTTAGTTTTGTTGTCCTTCTCTGTACTTTTTCCAGTTCTAAAATGGCCTTTTTATGAAGTGATGTCCAAAACTGTACTCCCTATTCAAAATGAGGGCGTACTAGAGATTTGTATAGTGGCACAATTAGATGTGCTTCCGTTGCTTCTATACCATTCTTAATACATGCTAATATTTTATTTGCCTTTGCAGATGCTGCTTCGCATTGAGAACTGATACATAGTTGGTTGTCCACAATATCAATATTGGATACCCCTAGATTTGCTTCAATACGTTTATAAATTGCATGGATATTTTTCCTTCCCAGATGCATAACTTTACATTTATTCATATTAAATTTCATCTGCCATTTAGTGGCCCATTTCTCTAATGTATGCAAATCCAGTTGGAGGAAAAGTACATCATTTTCTGATTTGATTTGCACAACTTTGTGTAATCAGCAAATATGGAGACACCACACTCCAATCCCACTTCCAAGCCATTAATAAATATGTTAAAAAGGAGAGGACAAAATACTGAACCCAGAGGAACCCCTCTTACCACATTAGTCCAATCTGATTATGTTCCATTTACAACAACTATTTGCTTCCTGTCTTTTAGCCAGCTCTCAATCCATAAGCAGATATTTACTGCAATTCCTGTATCCCTTAGAAAGTACAATAGACTCTCATGTGGCACTGTATCAAAAGCCTTTGCAAAATCTAAAAAGACTACATCCACTGAGTTGCCATGATCCAAGTTCCTACTAACCTCCTCACAGAAACTAATTAGATTTGTTTGACATGACCTATCCCTCATAAATCCATGTTGGCTCTTACTTATACAAGAATATGTCTATTCAAACAGGATAATATTCGTCCTTCTAAAAGCTTTCCCACTACAGAAGTGAGGCTTAAAGGTCTATATTCCCCGGATTTGCTCTTGCTCCCTTCTTAAATATAGGTATCACCTCTGCTTTTCTTAAGTCATACCCTGTGTTGAGTGAATCTTGAAAAATTAGATATCATGGTTTGGCTATTACAGAACCCAGCTCCCCCAGTACCCTTGGATGTATTCCATCAGAACCTGGGGCTTTATTAACATTTCATTTTTCCAACTGCTTTTGGATTTCTTCCTGCATCAACCAGTTATTTGGTGAAAGTAGTTTAGCCCCATTATGTTGCAGTGACCCAACCACTGGTAACTCCCTGATGTATACAGAAGAAAAGCACCTATTTAGCTCATCTACCTTTTCCTGGACACTAATCAGACGGCCTGTGTCACATTGCAATGTTCCTATAGCTTCCTTTCTGGCCTTCTTCCCATTAATATATTTAAAAAATATTTTAGGGTTAGTCTTACTCTCCTTTGCAACAAACTTTCATTTTCTATTTTAGCAAGTCTAATAGCCCTTTTGATTTCCTTGTACTCACGTAAAGCAGTCTCTGTCCCCTCTTTTTTGTATAATTTAAATGCCTGTTTTTTACTCCGTATCTTGATCTTTAAATCATGGTTAAGCCACACTGGATGTGATTTACTCCTTTTACTTTTATTCCCACTTGGTATATGGTGATGAGTATGTATATCTAGTAAGGATTTAAATGTTTTCCATTTATGTTCAATATTATTACCTGACAGTTTTTGACCCATTCTATACTTTGTATTGCTGCCCTTTAAAATCTGCCCTTTTAAAATGAAGAGCTTTTGTTGGATTCTAACAGTTTTGTTTTTTAATTAAATCTCAAATGAGACTGTTGTGATCACGGTTTCCCAAAGGTTGCTCTATTTAAACATTTGATACTATATCAATATTATTTGTGATTACTAAATCTAAAATAGATTAATTTCTAGTAGGCTCTTGTATAACCTGGGCCAAATAATAATCCCCGAGTGTATTTTAGAAGCTGCTCCCTTTACCCGTACTGCTGGTTTCACTCATTCAGATTATTTCAGGGTAGTTCGCTGCATTTCCAATCTGTAACAATAATCGCATTTCCTCACTTTCAATTATATTTGGGGGTTTATAGCATACTCCTACTAATATTATTTTGGAATTTGCTGCTCCGCTACTTAACTCTACCCACAAACATTCCACATTACCGCTAGTTCCAGCATAAATATCTTCTCTGACTAAAGGCTCAACATACAGACAAATCCCTCCTCCTCTTTTACCATTGCCCCAATCTTTACTAAATAGGTTATAACCATCCAGATTAACAATCCAGTCATGATAGTTATCCCACCATGTTTATAATATACCAATATTATTATTTATTTATAACAAAAGTAACATTTGATATAATAAAAAAAGTAAATATATGCAGATTTTTTCAACTACAAGTTCATTCTACACACCTATCAGTATGCCCTCTATCTTGCCAAACAGCGCTACTTATCATTAATCTCTCATTCAGCCTCCAATCCCAAATGCATGTTCGCCACATTCAACACTCTCCTCTGCCCTCCACCACCACCTCCTCCCTCCTATTTCACGGATGAAGACTAGACACTTTAATAATAAAAGTGAAAATATCCATAGCAAACTCTCCTCTCATTGTAGCCATAACTCACTTTCCTCCCAGCAAACCGACAACAGACAGCTTTTACCCTCACTCATTCCCACATCCATAATGGATGCCTTTGACCCTGTAACTGAGGATGAAGTCTCTAGCTTCTATCAGCCTCTCAACTTACAGCTTGTCCACATGATCCTATTCCATTACAGCTAATCCCTCCCCTCTCTACCATACTTGTCCCAGCTCTCACACATCTATTCAACCTCTCCCTAAACACTGGCAAATTTCCAACACCTTTAAAACATGCCATAATTACATCCATTCTTAATAAACACTCTTCTGGTTCACCTTATCCATCTAATTACTGCCCAAATCTCTCTACTTCCCCTGGTTTCTAAACTGCTTGAGGGTATTCTCAAAAAAATCGTCTCTTTCCCAATTTATTTCCTCCAACTCACTCCTTCTCTCCATCCAATCTAGCTTCCAGTCCAGAACATTCCAGAGAGACATCTCTCACTAAAGTCACTAATTACTTACTCACCAACTAGTCAGAGGGTCACTTCTCTATTCTTATTTTCCTGGATGTCTCTGCTGCCTTTGGAGAATTTGGAGAAGAAGAGGGTGGTTAACTATGTCACTCTCCTGGCACCTGTGACACTGCGATCTCTCTGTTCACATTATATGTAGAAAATCGAACATTTAGCGCCTCCTTCTCTGGCCTCCTCCTCGGACTATTGGCGTACGTCATGGTTAAGTACTAGGTCTCCTTTTCTCCACCTATACTTGCTCGCTTTGTATCCCAATAAGTTAATTTGGATTTCAGGACCCTTTATATCAGATGACACCCAAATCTACATCTCTGCACCAGAACTATCCCCTTCTCTTTTAGCTTATGTTGCCAACTGCTTCTCTAGCATATCCTCCTAGATGTCTGCCCATTAACTCAAACAATATGTCTAAGATGGAGCACCTAATGTTTCGAGAGCTTCCACTCCTCACATATCTCTCACTGTTGACAATGTCATCATCAGGCCCACCTCTCGTTGTCTTGGGGTTCTACTGGATCCTGCCCTCTCTATCATTCCTCACATACAAATCAATCACTAAATCTTGTCATTTTTACCTAAAAAAATAATCTGTTACTTCCTCTCACAAGACACAACCAAAATTTTAATATACTCCCTTATCATATCTCACCTCGACTACTCCAACTCACTCCTTGCTGGCCTCCCCATCACAAGTCTCGCTTCACTCCTGTTCATAATGAACGCCTCTGCTAAACTCATCTACTATACTCAATGCTCAGTAGCTGCAGTACCTCTTTGTCAGTCACTCCACTGGCTTCTCATAGCCTCCAGAATTAAATTTAAGATCTTGACTCCCACGCATGAAGCCCTCAAAAATAATCCACCCTCTTATATCTCTGCTCTTTTCTCTAAATACTCTCCCAACCTTTTCAATCTTATTAGGTGCTTCAGCAATTTGTATGCTTAATTTTAAACTCAATAACAGGACCTTCCATTATTTTGTGATTTGTTAAAATGTTTTTTGACTTGCTTCTACCTAATTTAGCACTACGGAATATGTTGGCGAGTTACAAATAAAGGTTAATAATAATAATAATAATAATAATAATAATAATACTACATCTTCGATATAGCAGACTCTGGTAGTTCATAGAAGCTGTCAAGAAAGTCATACTTTCTTTTCAAGGCACAAAGGACAACGTGGTTATAGAACCGATAAGCAAGGCTTTCAAATATGCTTGCAAGCTACCTATACCCTCCTGTGGGAGGGAGAGGGAAGGAGTATTGTGTTAAATTGTTACCTGAATCCATCACTGAATCAACAAATTCCCCTCAATCCTTTCGCTCTTCAATAGACCAATGGATAACAAAAAATAGGATAACACTCCTACTCCGTTTCTACGCCAGGAAATGTGGAAGACACACATGGCATCATTCAGGCACAAGGAATGTATATTAATAGAATGATCTTACCTAAACCTGATTTTATTCCCCAAACTTACACTGCTGTTATTTTTTTCTTACAAACATATGCACCCCCCCCCCCCCAATTTACAGTAGTTATTTGAAATATATTTAATTGTATACGTTTACATAAAATGTCAGTCTAGTTAGTTTTATCACCCTTTGCACCCTCCTCAATCAGATAGTTTCTTTTTAATGTGCACCATAAGAGAAGCTGACATGCTGGTCTGACATGCTCAGACCACTACCTTTAGAAGTGGGCACCTTGGTTAAACTGAAAGAGTGTTTAATATGCTACTGTTGCAAGTCTCAAACCCTTCTTTCCCCCCTCTCCCATATAGCTTCACTCTTTTTTTGGATTTTATACTTATACTAAAAAGGAAAAGATATAGGGAAGTATTGTGTATATTATTTGAATAAAAAAAGAATCACCTCTACACTTTTTTTTGTTAAGTATTTTTTATGCTTACTTATTTAACTCAGTATAGGGAAAGACATTTAGGCCCTCATATTCTTCCTATATTTATATAAGCTGAAGCTTGCAATAGAAGATAAAAAGGTGATGACACTGTTGGAGACAGAGACACACACACACACAAACATGCACACTTAATAAGGGGGGAGGGAATATAACTTTAGGGAGCATTGTTTTTGTCATCACAGAGACAGACAAGCAGATACATGCAATCATCCTATTTTTTAAATCATATCTTTAGAGGACTCTTTAATAACCTATAATGCAGAGGCAAATTCTTCACATATATCTTGCATAGATGTCTCAGACTTTATCCAACGGAAAGGAGAAAGGCAAGAATGACCAAGGTCACTCACATTTGCTTTTGGCAATGGTAATGTGTTTGATTTTCCATCATTAAGTTTAAACAGCAGTGTAAATTCCCAAGTACAGCCATCAGATATCAGAGATAATGTATGGATATCATCTACTTCACAGCCTTACACCTAGGGTCAACATTGCAGGAACAGCTATTGAGTTATATTTACATCTTACTAGCAGGTTTTATATGCACCTTCAGGCCTTAAAGCTAGATTTTATTAAAATAGCATTAAAAGACCTCTGTGGTCATGTACAAAATATCTATCTACAGAGAGAGATCAAATCACTATAATAGTTGTGGATCTTTGGGGTTTTCGGAACGCTTACAATGTTGGTCATGCTTGGCGAGCTTCGCAAATCGAGTCGAGCCGTTTGCGGCCCATAGGGCCGCAACAGCTAGCCTCGCAGAACGAGGCGAGCCGTCGACTGCGTGGGACTTAGGCTGCAATGAGCGCCAAAGGCACTCATTGCACTGCGAGGGGAGCAGTTGAAGCATGCAGGACTTCAATCGCTAACCAGTAACACTTCATACAAGCCCACTTAACCCAAGACACTAACACTTAAGTGCGAGGCTATAAAATACACAGGGGGAGAGACTTGGAATGAGCGCCGAAAGTGAGCAGAGGGCCCATAGCCTTGCATTGTGTCGCAAACAAATTACCAGGCTTACAATTTTATTCCCGTCATTTTTGACGGCCAATTTCCAAGTATTTATATATAGTTCTTCAACAGATTATATTGTAAATAATTAAAACATACTATTTGAATGAAGTACACTTGAAAATATGCAAAATTTTTTAGAATGCAAAAAGAATACAAAATAACATATATACTCGAGTATAAGCCGACCCGAGTATAAGCCAAGGCACCTTTTAAAAAAAAAAAAAAAAAAAAAAAAAAAAAAAAAAAAAAGGTTAGTCAGAGGCACTCATCAGAGAACAAACCAACCTTAATAGGTTAGTTCTATAGCCATGATAAGCCACTCTGAGAGCAACCTCTTTTAGCTCACTTGTGCCCTTCACAGGGAGAAATATCCTGTAGTATATCAGGCTGGTCCCACTCAAAAGAGGTTGCTCTCAGAGTGGCGTATCATGGCTATAGAACAAACCTATTAAGGTTGGTTCGTTCTCTGATGAGCACCTCTGACTTTGTTGTTCTGAAGGCACCTATTTTACCACAAAATACTGGGTAAAATGAGTGACTCGAGTATAAGCCGAGGGTGGGAAATGTGCTGCCCCCTGTGTCCCTCTTGTGCCCTCTTAGTTCCACTCTCCCTTCCCTGTGTCTCTTCCCCCCTCCTCATTCTCAACCCCACTCCTCATCCTCAACCCCCCATCCTCAACCCCCCTCCTCATCCTCAACCCCCCCATCCTCATCATCAACCCCCCCATCCTCATCCTCAACCCCCCCATCCTCATCCTCAGCCCCCCCATCCTCATCCCGGCTCCTCAGCCCCCCTCCTCATTCTCATCATCCCCCCTCATCCTCAACCCCCCCATCCTCATCCTCAACCCCCCCAATCCTCAACCCCCCAATCCTCAAGCCCCCCCAATCCTCATCCTCAACCCCCCCATCCTCATCCTCAACCCCCCCATCCTCATCCTCAACCCCCCCATCCTCATCCTCAACCCCCCCATCCTCATCCCGGCTCCTCAGCCCCCCTCCTCATCCTCAACCCCCCCAATCCTCATCCTCAACCCCCCCCAATCCTCATCCTCAACCCCCCCAATCCTCATCCTCAACCCCCCCATCCTCATCCTCAACCCCCCCCATCCTCATCCTCAACCCCCCCATCCTCATCCTCAACCCCCCCCATCCTCATCCTCAACCCCCCCATCCTCATCCCCCCCCATCCTCATCCTCAACCCCCCCATCCTCATCCCCCCATCCTCATCCTCAACCCCCCCATCCTCATCCTCAACCCCCCCCATCCTCATCCTCATCCTCAACCCCCCCCCCATCCTCATCCCCCCCATCCTCATCCTCAACCCCCCCCATCCTCATCCTCAACCCCCCCATCCTCATCCTCAACCCCCCCATCCTCATCCCCCCCCATCCTCATCCTCAACCCCCCCAATCCTCATCCCCCCCATCCTCATCCTCAACCCCCCCATCCTCATCCTCAACCCCCCCCCATCCTCATCCTCATCCTCAACCCCCCCCCATCCTCATCCTCATCCCCCCCATCCTCATCCTCAACCCCCCCCATCCTCATCCTCAACCCCCCCCATCCTCATCCTCAACCCCCCCATCCTCAACCCGGCTCCTCAGCCCCCCTCCTCATCCTCAGCCCCCCTCCTCATGCTCAGCCCCCCTCCTCATGCTCAGCCCCCCTCATCCTCAACCCCCCCTCCTCATCCTTAGCCCCCCTCCTCATCCTTAGCCCCCCTCCTCATCCTTAGCCCCCCTCCTCATCCTTAGCCCCCCTCCTCATCCGGAACCACCCCCCTCCTCATCCGGAACCACCCCCCTCCTCATCCGGAACCACCCCCCTCCTCATCCTTAGCCCCCCTCCTCATCCTTAGCCCCCCTCCTCATCCGGAACCACCCCCCCTCCTCATCCTTAGCCCCCCTCCTCATCCGGAACCACCCCCCCTCCTCCTCATCCGGAACCACCCCCCCCTCCTCCTCATCCGGAACCCCCCCCCCTCCTCCTCATCCGGAACCCCCCCTCCTCCTCATCCAGAACCACCCCCCCCTCCTCATCCGGAACCACCACCCCCTCCTCATCCGGAACCCCCCCCCTCCTCATCCGGAACCTCCCCCCTCCTCATCCGGAACCCCCCCCCCCTCCTCATCCGGAAAACCCCCCCCCCTCCTCATCCGGAAACCCCCCCCCCCTCCTCATCCGGAAAACTCCCCCCCCCCCTCCTCATCCGGAACCCCCCCCCCACCTCATCCTCAACCCCCCCACCTCATCCTCAACCCCCCCTCCTCATCCTCAACCCCCCCATCCTCAACACGGCTCCTCAGCCCCCCTCCTCATCCTTAGCCCCCCTCCTCATCCTCAGCCTCCCTCCACAACCTCAACCCGCATCCTCATCCGGAACCCCCCCACTCCTCATCCGGAACCCCCCCATCCTCATCCTCAACTCCCCCCCCCCCATCCTCATCCTCATCATCCCCCCTCATCCTCAACCCCCCCATCCTCATCCTCAACCCACCCCCCATCCTCATCCTCAACCCACCCCCCATCCTCATCCTCAACCCACCCCCCATCCTCATCCTCAACCCACCCCCCCATCCTCATCCTCAACCCACCCCCCATCCTCATCCTTAACCCCCCCATCCTCAACCCGGCTCCTCATCCTTAGCCCCCCTCCTCATCCTCAGCCTCCCTCCACAACCTGAACCCCCCATCCGGAACCCCCCCTCCTCAACCTCAACCCCCCCATCCTCAACCCCCCCATCCTCATCCCGGATTCTCAGCCCCCCTCCTCATCCTGAGCCCCCCTCCCCAACCCCCCTCGTCATCCGGAACCCCCCCACTCCTCATCCGGAACCCCCCCACTCCTCATCCGGAACCCCCCCACTCCTCATCCGGGACCCCCACCATCCTCATCCTCAACCCCCCCCCCATCCTCATCCTCAACCCCCCCCTATCCTCATCATCCCCCCTCATCCTCAACCCCCCATCCTCATCCTCAACCCCCCATCCTCATCCTCAACCCACCCCCCCATCCTCAACCCACCCCCCATCCTCATCCTCAACCCACCCCCCATCCTCATCCTCAACCCACCCCCCATCCTCATCCTCAACCCCCCCATCCTCATCCTCAACCCACCCCCCATCCTCATCCTTAACCCCCCCATCCTCAACCCGGCTCCTCATCCTTAGCCCCCCTCCTCATCCTCAGCCTCCCTCCACAACCTGAACCCCCCATCCGGAACCCCCCTCCTCATCCGGAACCCCCCCTCCTCAACCCCCCCATCCTCATCCCCCCCCATCCTCATCCCGGATTCTCAGCCCCCGTCCTCATCCTGAGCCCCCCTCCTCAACCCCCCTCGTCATCCGGAACCCCCCCCCCCTCATCCGGAACCCCCCATCTCATCCAGAACCCCCCCCCCCCATCTCATCCAGAACCCCCCCCCTCCTCATCCAGAACCCCCCCCCCCCCCCTCCTCATCCAGAACCCCTCCTCCTCCTCATCCAGAACCCCCCCCCTCCTCCTCATCCAGAACCCCCCCCCTCCTCCTCATCCAGAACCCCCCCCCCCTCCTCATCCAGAACCCCCCCTCCTCCTCCTCATCCAGAACCCCCCCCCTCCTCCTCATCCAGAACCCCCCCCTCCTCCTCATCCAGAACCCCCCCCTCCTCCTCATCCAGAACCCCCCCCTCCTCCTCATCCAGAACCCCCCCCCCCTCCTCATCCGGAAACCCCTCTAAAACCCCCATCCTCATTCTAAAACCCTCCCTCCTCATTCTAAACGAAGGCGGAGGCCGGAGCAGGTAAGTGAGGGGAGCGGGGGGTTCGAATGAGGGGGGGGGGGTTGAGTATGAGGAGGGTAGAGAGACAGGGGGGGAGGGGGTTTAGAGAGACAGGGGGGGAGGGGGTTTAGAGATACATGGGGGGGGGGTTAGAGAGACACGGGGGGAAGGGGTTTAGAGAGACACGGGGGGGTAGAGAGACACAAGGGGGAGAGTGACTCGAGTATAAGCCGAGGGGGCCCTTTTTAGCATTAAAAAAAGGGCTGAAAAACTTGGCTTATACTCTAGTATATGCGGTAATATATTACCTTTTTTATTAAGTTTTCTTGCTGTGAAACCTAGCATCTTGGTTTCTGCTGATCAGCTGAGGTGGGAGGAGACTCTGTTAGAACTTTCCTATCTACACAGTGGGAAATGCACCTCTAAAACTGCCAGTGATTTTGATAGGATTAATGGGCAGGTCATTAGTTTACTAGGACACATCCTCTTGAGAAAGTATTGGACAAAGAGGAGAAAATAAAATGGATCCCTGAAATAAAGAATAACTTAGTTTCCAATTTTTACTTTCCTCTGGATCAATTAACAATAAATCTGCATATTGCAGATTAGAGGAGATCAAAAAAGGTTTAACTTGATGGACCAAAGTCTTTTTTCAACCTATATTACTATGTAATTATGTAAAAACATTAGGCCCATTTATCAACTTTATTCAAAAGACTGTATAACAATTTTGATTACAGTAAGCCTCAAGAGCATGCCCAATTGGCTAAACAATAACCACAAAGACTTTTAGTGTTAAAGTCTTACTATTCTAATCTATAGCAACTGAGGATGCTCTTCATACCTCACCCCCACTAATGTGAGATATAATTAATTGCATGAGAAAAGAACTACGAGAAAGGGAGGGCATTTTACGTAACCTATGCTTAGATAATTGAACTAACATTATTTAATGTTTTAATAACAATCAGATTTAAATTAGATTTATGTTTATGTGTACTTTTCATTTCTAATGCTTATGAAGATATAAAATGTAATATTTTAATAATTGACATATAAAATTGAAATACTCGTCAATATTTAATTTAAAAGGTCTATATACTAAAAGAACTATGGTGGGGTAAATCTAGATGATGAAAAATTTCAGTATCCTATCAAATTACTGACATGTGCATAGATCGTGATAATTAGAGGAGACCAGATGGGTCACTTATAAATAAAGTAATCACTCCCAACTAGGGGCGCCGGTGGATCTACCGGGCTATGCTTCCAACGCCTCGGCTCCCAGTGTCCTATGAGGGATACACCGGGAGAAAAATGTGCGTATGGAGTTATCTCCCGGAGGCCGGTCCGTGCACCTATGATGGAATAGAAAAGATAAGGGATGAATAAATACTAAAGAGATTATTCAGGCGCAGTATGTAATGCATTACTACGGTGCAACACTAGGACACTACAACGGTATCCCATAAAGGCAGTACGAAGGTACACAAGCACCTAACTCTTTTTTGGAGCAAAACATTTTAACTTACTCACACCTGTTTAAACCTGTGCAATGAGGATGCCAGAAAGCGAGAGGCTCCTTATTTAGAGGATGCTTCCGGCAGTCTGAGCACAATAAAAGGAACACATTTGAAAGGAATACACTTGAAAGGAGGAGGAATAAACGACATCCAAGCCATGGACTGATTCAAGTAAGAATGTTCAATTTATTTACTAATCAGGCCTTTGTTCTATTCCTCCTGTCACTCCTATTGCATATTACATATGATACTATGATACTTTGATATTTTGTATAAATCCTATGATCTTAAAGAGATAGTGTATATACTTTGTTCCATATAACAGATAAAAAGAAACAGTTTTATTTTGTGCTCTATAATCGCACAGAGGAATATTACACGCAGTTCTTGACTAATCTTTATCTGGTCTCTTCTGGCTAGTTTCCTTTATCATTTAGGGTAAATATAAACAGCCTATTTAAATTAACATATACAAAACCGATCCACGGTTTTGACCGATTTTGTTAGAAGATAGACTTCTCCCATTGGAGTATATCGAATAGGTTATAGTATTAACTTTTATATTTTTACCATGACTTACCTTGTATCCTTTTTTTTTTATATATAGCTTTTGCACAGCACTTAATAGATTTCTAGATACACACTATTTACCAATATATCCAACTATATACCAAACACTTAAATAATTTATATAGTCAATATAGAAAGCTATTACCAGCTTCGATTTCTTCCCTTCTCAATTAGATAATTGGGACCACTTTGTATATATATATATATATATATATATATATATATATATATATATATATAAATTTTATTTTATTTTATTTTTTTTTCTATTCTAGTCCCCATCCTATCCATTTTGTATTTTCATCTTTTAAGTACTAATGGTTGTGGCACTTCACATATACATATATGCACAGTATTAGGTATATACACTATTTTTATATATATCACTATTTATATTTACACATACACTATAAATATTAAGACACAATTTTGCTTTATCAGAATACACATATAACACAATCCTTTTCTGTCACATATTTTTACTATAGTTGTACTGGCTGGATCCTAAGGGTTAGCTACGTACGCCCCATTTTCACCCGGTGTTCCCTTATCAGGACACTGGGAGCTGAGGCGTTGGTGGTCTAGCCCAGTTCAACACCCAGTACCTTCTATACCTTTATTATTATTTCTTATCCAACATATTAAATACAGCTATATATGTTTATACACGGATATTTTTGATGCATATTGGATATATCGAATATACACCATATAGAATTTAGACCTATATTTCATAATATCACTGCCCACATAACGCTCTTTAGTAGTTATTCATCCTTTATCTTTTTTTTCCATCATAGGCGCACGGACCGGCCTCCGGGGGATAACTCCATACGACCATTTTTCTCCCGGTGTATCCCTCATAGGACACTGGGAGCCGAGGCGTTGGAAGCATAGCCCGGTAGACCCGCCGGCGCCCCTAGTTGGGAGTGATTACTTTATTTATAAGTGACCCATCTGGTCTCCTCTATTTATCACGATCTATGCACATGTCAGTAATTTGATAGGATACTGAAGTTTTTCATCATATAGATTTACCCCACCATAGTTCTTTTAGTATATAGACCTTTTAAATTAAATATCGATGAGTTTTTCAATTTTATATGTAAATTATTAAATGATAGATCTTCATAAGCATTAGATTATTGAGGATCCCTACCTTCTTCCTTTTTTGTATTCTATTCAATACGGGTGTCAAGCACCAAATAACCCAAGCCGAGGGTTATTTAGGGTATATTTTGTTGTTTACTTTTCATTTCTACAACAGCTTGGACCTTTCCTGTAAATACAAAATTACCTAGACCACAAAAGTAGATTATTTACCTAATAGTACCATTATGTTGATAAATGAGAAGAAAAGGGGACTTGGAAATTATTATATTGCGTGCATTAAAGGTAGGCAAGCAATGCAACAAAGCCACAGCAATAGCAAGTAGGAGTGTTGACGTATTAGTAGAGGAATTACCAGCAGAAACAGTGATACTAATGTCACTATATAGATTCATAGTTAGACCTCACCAAGAATACTGTGTAAATTTCTGGAGACTGTATCTGCAAAAGAATATCAATAAACTATAAACAATTCAAAGAGTGGCAATTAAAATGGGGCATAGCATAAAAGGACAGACTTCATAACTAGAATAAGTATAATTTAGAGCATAGAAGAGAGAGGGGTGATAGGATAGAATCCTTAAATATATCAAATAGTTTAAGAACATTCAAGAGAAAGTGTCTAAAAGGAAAGTAAGAATGCAAGGACAAGAAGTAAGGTGCAAGATTTGGAAGGTGCAAGATTTAGGAGTAATATGTACTACTTTACAGAAAGAGTAGAAGAAAAAGTTAAATAGCCTTCCGAGGTCAAACACCATTAAAAAGGTATATAGAAGTTTCCCTGTTTTTATTATTAAAAAGTAAAAAAAATACCAGTTTGCATATCCAAATATTATCTTATTAACAAGTGCGTAAAAGCTCTGTTTTCATTTACCCAAACCTTCCCTGTAAAAATTCTGCCCCACAGCTCATACACACAATGTTTATATTGGTAAGATATGTACCAGCCACTTAAAGATTGGTTTGCAACCGTATTTTTTTAAATGCCGCAGAGAGACAATCTGTAAGAGGCTAATACAACTAGCACCAGTAGAAATACTGTATTCATGAGTTGTGGGGCTGAACTTGATATTGCATAGTATTTGTTATTAATAATGCTTGTTCGGATATATATATATATATATATATATATATATATATATATATATATATATATACACATATATATATATATATATATACACACACACACAGTGGATATAAAAAGTCTACATACCCCTGTTGAAATGTCAGGTTTCTGTGCTGTCAAAAAATGAGACAAAGATAAATAATTTCAGAGCTTTTTCAACCTTTAATGTGACCTATAAACTGTACAACTCAATTGAAAAACAAACTGAAATCTTTTAGGTGGAGAGAAGAAAAATAAAAAATAAAAATAATGTGGTTGCATAAGTCTGCACACCCTCTTATAACTGAGGATGTAGCTGTGTTCAGAATTAAGCAATCACATTCCAAATCGTGTTAAATAGGAGTCAGCATACACCTGCCATCATTTAAAGTGCATCTGCTTAACCCCAAATAAAGTTGCTCTAGTTGGTCTTTCCTGAAATTTTCTTTGTCGCATCCCACAGCAAAAGCCATGGTCCACAGAGAGCTTCCAAAGCATCAGAGGGATCTCATTGTTAAAAGGCATCAGTCAGGAGAAGGGTACAAAAGAATTTCCAAGGCATTAGATATACCATGGAACACAGTGAAGACAGTCATCATCAAATATGGCACAACAGTGACATTACCAAGAACTGGAGCTCCCTCCAAAATTGATGAAAAGACGAGAAGAAAACTGGTCTGGGAGGCTACCAAGAGGCCTACAGCAACATTAAAGGAGCTGCAGGAATATCTGGCAAGTACTGGCTGTGTGGTATATGTGACAACAATCTCCCGTATTCTTCATATGTCTGGGCTATGGGGTAGAGTGGCAAGACGAAAGACTTTTCTTACGAAGAAAAACATCCAAGCCAGGCTACATTTTGCAAAAACACATCTGAAGTCTCCCAAAAGCATGTGGGAAAAGGTGTTCTGATGAAACCAAGGTTTAACTTTTTGGCCAAAATTCCAAAAGATATGTTTGGCGCAAAAACAACACTGCACATCACCAAAAGAACACCATACCCACAGTGAAGCATGGTGGTGGCAGCAGCATCATGCTTTGGGGTGGTTTTTCTTCAGCTGGAACTGGGGCCTTAGTTAAGATAGAGGGAATTATGAACAGTTCCAAATACCAGTCAATATTGGCACAAAACCTTCAGGCTTCTGCTAGAAAGCTGAACATGAAGAGGAACTTCATCTTTCAGCATGACAACGACCCAAAGCATACATCCAAATCAACAAAGGAATGGCTTCACCAGAAGAAGATTAAAGTTTTGGAATGGCCCAGCCAGAGCCCAGACCTGAATCCGACTGAAATTCTGTGGGGTGATCTGAAGAGGGCTGAGCACAGGAGATGCCCTCGCAATCTGAGTGCTGTAATAAAATCAAAAGGTGCTTCAACAAAGTATTAGTTTAAGGGTGTGCATACTTATGCAACCATGTTATTTTATTTTTATATTTTTTCTTCCCTCTACCTAAAAGATGTCAGTTTGTTTTTCATTTGAGTTGTACAGTTTACAGGTCACATTATAGGTGAAAAAGTTCTGAAATTATTTATCTTTGTCTCCTTTTTTTACAGCACAGAACCCTGACATTTTAACAGGGGTGTGTAGACTTTTTATATCCACTGTGTGTGTGTGTGTATATATATATATATATACATATACATATACACACACATTAGATATGAGGTCTGGCAGAGCATCATCAGGGATGAAACCCAGCGTCTAGTGATGTCTATGCGTTCCAGACTTTAGGCTGTAATTGACTGCAAAGGATTTGCAACCAAGTATTAAAAAGTGTAAGTTTGTTTTATGACTGTTAATCTGTTCCATTACTTTTGGTCCCTTAAAAAGTGGGAGGCACATATACAAACTGTTGTAATTCCTACACCGTTCACCTGATTTGGATGTAAATACCCTCAAATTAAAGCTGAAAGTCTGCAGTTAAAGCACATCTTGTTAGTGTAATTTCAAATCCATTGTGGTGGTGTATAGAGCCAAAAAGTTTAGAATTGTGTCGATGTCCCAATATTTATGGACCTGACTGTATATGTGTATATATATATATATATAATATATATATATATATATATATGTATATAATATATATATATATATATATATAAAATATATATATATATATATATATATATGTATATAATATATATATATATATATATATATATATATATATATATATATATATATATATATAAAATATATATATATATATATATATATAATATATATATATATATATATATATATATATATATATATATATATACACATATACACATAAACTTCCCAGAATGCAGTGTAATAACTGTTTTTCTCGGAACTCTGAGCTGGAAGCAGGTTAACTTTAGACATTCAAATGTGAACACAGATGTACTTTTTATTTACTGTACTACTGTACGGTGGAGGGCTTCTATTGCTCTTTTGCCCACCATATTATAAATGATTGTTGTGGTGAACTACCTACTCATAACTCCCACAACACAGGCTGAGATCCCGCTCCATGCTGATGATAGCCAGTAAGCTTGAAACAGCTGTACATGGATTGGATACTCAGCCTGTGTTTAATCCAAGTTTTTAGTTAGTGAAAACCTTGCTTTTGGATAGATGCTTACTAACTAAAAACTTCTTTGAAAAAATATGTTATGTGCTTATTTAGAGCCCTATTCAATTGGCCAAAGCGCAATTGAATGAGGGCCATAGTAATTAAGGTTGAAAAAAGACTTTCAGTCCATCAAGTTCAACCTTTTAAGATCTCCTCTGATCTGCAATATGAGGATTAGTTATTAATTAATTGTTATATTTATTATACTAAATAGTAGGTACCGTATATACTCATCCATGAGCAAATATTTACTGCAATTCCTGTATTCCTTAGTTTGCACAATAGTCTCCCACGTGGCACTGTATCAAAAGCCTTTGCAAAATCCAAAAGGACTACATCCACTGAGTTGCCTTGATCCAGGTTCCTACTAACCTCTTAGATTTGTTTGACATGACCTATCCCTCATAAATCCATGTTGACTCCTACTTATAATCCGGTTTAAATAGACATATTCTTATATATTATACCTAATTAACCCTTCTAAAAGCTTCCCCACTACAGAAGCGAAGCTCACTGGTCTATAATTCCCTGGGTTTGCTTTTGCACCCTTTGTAAATATAGGTATCACATCTCTTTTCTCCAGTCATCTGGTAGAGACCACGTGTTGAGTGAATCTTGCAAAATCAGACATAATGGTTTTGCTACTACAGAGCCCAGTTCCCTTAGTACCCATGGATGTACTCCTTCAGGACCCGGGGCTTTATTAACATTAATTAATAAATTACCTCTTGCGTTAACCAATTATTGGTGAAGGTAGTGTAGCCCCATTATGTTGCAGTGTCCCAACCACTGGAACCTCCCTTGTGTATACCGAAGAAAATAACCTATTTAGCTCATCTGCCTTTTCTTGGTCACTAATTATCAGACGGCCTGTGTCCCATTGTAATGTTCCTATAGCTTCCTTCCTCGCCTTCTTCCCATTATTATACTTACATTTTTTTTAGAGATAGTCTTACTCTCTTTTGCAATTATTTTTTCATTTTCTATTTTAGCCAGTCTAATAGCCCCTTTGCAAGCCTTGTTGATTTCCTTGTACTCCCGTAAAGTACCATATTTATCAGCGTATAACACGCACTTTTTCTCCCTGAAAATAGGAGGCAAATGATGTGTGCGTGTTATACGCCGATAAAATGTTAAGGACCGTGTCTCTTTCCCTCCCCCTCCTCATCCTCATCCTCAACCCCCCCTCCTCATTCTAAACCCCACCTCCCTCCTCAACCTAAACCCCTTCCCCTCTCCCTTTTCCCTCACTTACCCGCTTCCGCTCCGGCCTCTGCTCCTTGAACCTGCGCGCATGTGACGTCACATGCGCGCCACGTCATTAGCATATACCGGGTGCCGGCACCCTGTATATGCTAATGATGTGGCGCGCAGGGGGGAATGAGGAGGGGGGTTGAGGATAGGGGGGTTGAGGATAGGGGGGTTGAGGAGGGAGGATGAAAATGGGGAGGTGGAGGAGGAGCAGCGATTTCTGAGTAAACTTTTGTAAAAACATATAATATCAAAGTTTCTTTGTTAAAACAGTTGCTTTTACTGTCATTTTACATCATTTACCTTATAAGTGTTAATAATATTAATAAAAAAAAAGTTCTGAGCTACCCTTCTATTGCTTCAAAGTTCTTTATTTGAAATTAAAGTTATTTTCCTGAAATTTCCTTCTTAAAATGAGGTGCGTGTTATACGCCGATAAATACGGTAGTCTCTGTCCCCTCTTGTTTGTATAATTTAAAATGACGTTTTTGTACTCCATATCTTGATCTTTAAGTCATTGTTATGCCAAATTGGATGTGATTCACTCCTTTTACTTTTATTCCCACTTGGTATATGGTGATGAGTTGGTATATCTAGTAAGGATTTAAATATTGTTACATAGTAATTAAGTTTGAAAAAAGACTTTCAGTCCATCAAGTTCAACCTTTTAAGATCTCCTCTGATCTGCAATATGCGGATTAACTATTAATTAATTAGTTGTATATAAAAATTGTCCATTTATGTTGAGTACTTTCACCTGCCAGTTCTTTGTCCGAGTCTATACTTTGTATTGCTGCCCTCAGACCGTTAAAATCTGCCCTTTTAAAATTAATAGAGTTTTTGTTGGCCCCTTAAAATTTTGTTTTTTTTATTCAATCTCAAATGAGACTGTGTTGCGATCACTGTTTCTCAAAGGTTGCCCTATTTCAACATCCATACAATGTTTATATTGGTAAGATATGTACCAGCCACTTACAGATTGTTTCTCAACCATATTTTTTTTACATGAGGTAAGAGGCTAGTACACCTAGCACCAATAGAAATACTGTATTCATGAGTTATGGGGCAGAACTTGATATTACATAGTATTTGCTATTAATACTGCTTTTTCAGTTGGTAAACTAAGCTGATATACAGTGCCTTGCAAATGTATTCACCTTCTTGACTTTTTACCTATTTTGTTACATTACAACCTTAAGTTCAGTGTTTGGTTAATCTGATTTTTTATGTGATGGATCAGAACACAATAGTCTAAGTTGGTGAAGTGAAAAAAATATATACATTAAACTATTTTCTAAAAATAGAAAACAGAAAATTGGCACATGCGTATGTATTAACCCCCTTTGTTATGAAGCCCATAAAAAACTCTGGTGCAAACAATTACCTTCAGAAGTCACATAATTAGTGAAATAATGTCCACCTGTGTGCAATCTAAGTGACACATGATCTGTCATTACATATACACATCTTTTTTGAAAGGCCCCAGAGGTTGCAACACCTAAGCAAGAGGCACCACTAACCAAACACTGCCACGAAGACCAAGGAACAACGTTGTTGAGAAGTACAAGTCAGGGTTAGGTTATAAAAAAAATATCCAAATATTTGATAATCCCCAGGAAAACCATCATCATAACACCACTATCATAACCAAATGGAAAGAACATGGCACAACAGCAAACCTGCCAAGAGACGGACAAAACTCACGGACCGGGCAAGGAGGGCAATAATCAGAGAGGCAGCACAAAGACCTAAAGTAACCCTGGAGGAGCTGCAGAGTTCCATAGCAGGGAACTGGAGTATCTGTACATAGGATGACAGTAAGCCGTACGCTCCATAGAGTTGGGCTTTATGGCAGAGTGGCTAGAAGAAAGCCATTACTTTGCGAAAAGGCATGTGGGAAACTCCCAAAATGTATGGAGGAAGGTGCTCTGATCTAATGATACTAAAATGTAACTTTTTGTCCATCAAAGAAAAACGCTATGTCTGGCGCAAACCCAACATATCACATCTCCCAAAGAACACCATCCCCACAGTGAAACATGGTGGTGGCAGCATCATGCTGTGGGATGTTGTTCAGCAGCGGGGACTGGGAAACTGGTCAGAGTTGAGGGAAAGATGGATGGTGCTAAATACAGGGATATTCTTGAGCAAAACCTGTACCACTTTGTGCGTGATTTTTGGCTAGGACTGAGATTCACCTTCGGGACAATGACCCCAAATACACTGCTAAAGCAACACTTGAGTGGTTTAAGGGGAAACATGTAAATGTGTTGGAATTGCCTAGTCAAAGCGCAGACCTTAATACAATAGAAAATCTATGGTCAGACTTAAATATTGCTGTTCACAAGCACAAACCATCCAACTTGAAGGAGCTGGAGCAGTTTTGCAAGGAGGAATGGGCAAATATCCCAGTGGTAAGATGCGGCATCAACGGTCCACATATCCACAACTATTAAATGTGATATACAGTTTTACATACCCTGGCAGAAATTGGGAAATATTGGCATTTATTTCGAAAATATGAATGATCATGCAAAAAAAAATATTTTATTGAAGGATAGTGATCATATGAAGCCATTTATTATCACATAGTTGTTTGGCTCCTTTTTAAATCAATGATGATAACATAAATCACCCAAATGCCCTTGATCAAAAGTTTACATACCCTTGAATGTTTGGCCTTGTTACAGACAGACACACAAGGTGACACACAGAGGTTAAAATTACCATTAAAGGTTAATTTCCCACACCTGTGGCTTTTTAAATTGCAATTAGTGTTTGTGTATAAATAGTCTATGAGATTTTTAACTCTCACGTTAATGCACTGAGCAGGCTAGATACTGAGCCATGGGGAGCAAAAAAAGTACTGTCAAAAAAACTGTGTAACAAGGTAAAGGAATGATGAAAGAGGATATAAAAAGATATCCAAAGCCTGTCAGTACTGCTCGATCATTTATTAAGAAATGTAAAATTTGGGTATCTCTTGATACCAAGCCAAGGTCAGGTAGACCAAGAAAGATTTCAGCCACAACTGCCAGAAGAATTGTTCGGAATACAAAAAAAAAAAAACAGGTAACTTTAGAAGAAATACAGGCTGCTCTAGAAAAAGACGGTGTGGTTGTTTCAAGAAGCACAGTATAGTTACATGGTTACATAGTATTTGAGGTTGAATCCTTGTTAGATCTCTTCTGATCCTTTTAATATGTGGACTATCACCATTAATAGTTTTCAGCAGCGCGACCTTGCAAAAATCTGTTGGCAACGAAATGTTAAAACTGTGGGCTCGCGAAACACGGGCCACAGTTGCAGGCCGCAACCGCGGACCTCGCAAAGCGAGGGCCGTGGTTGCGGCCAGGCAAGGAGCGCCAAAGGTGCTCCTTGCGCTGGTGGAGATGAGCGCTAGAAGAGCTCATCCCTACGACCCTATAGGACTTACGCAGGGAGCACCGAACCTACACACGCCATTTTACTAGATTACTCAAACCTAATTGCCTACATTACCATTACAAAATGCAGAAGTACACAGATAAACAAACGGTTTAACCTCGCGCACACAGTCTATTTATACTACACACATTGCTGACACTTACACCTCAGCTCGCAAACAGTGCAAATCTACATTATATGGTGCAGGAACATCAAAACAGATGGTTAGCTCTTCAGCATATAGCTTCCTGCATATATTAATTACAAATTGGTAAAGTATATTACTTTATAACTTTACAAATTCATTATTTAACATTACAAAATACATACACATTAAAAAAAAAAAACGCTAAAGCCGCTGAGCACCCGCTTTACAAGGAGCCAAAACCCCTTTAGTGCAAAAGTTGCAATGAGCGCCAAAGGAGCTCTCATAACCAAACATACACCAACCAAGAGGCTCGCAATGAGTGCCGAAGGTACTCACACAAAAAATAAAATTACTTTGTGTACCAAACAGCATTACATGCCTTCCAATTCTATTGCCGTCATTATTTGACGGACATGTCGCTAGTTTGTTAATAATTGTTAATTGATCCAGAGGAAAGCAAAATTCCTTTCTAACACCAGAGACTGGCGATCAAATTTCTCCCTAGAGAAATATTCCTTTGCTAGTTATCTAGAATAACCTTGAATGCCTTCTTTATTTAAAAATATATCTAACCCCTTTTTTAAAGTTATCTTTCAAATTTGCTGTCACCACCTCCTTTGGTAGAGAATTAAACAGTTTAACCACCCTAACTGTGACGAACCCTTTTCTTTAAGGTAAAATCTTTTTTCCTCTAACCTCAAGGGATGTCCTCTTGTCAGCTAAAAATCTGTTGGTACAAAAAATGTACTTGACAAAGCCTTATATTGACCCTGGATGTATTTATATTAGGTAATCATATCCCCTCGTAGATGCCTTTTTTCTAGGAAAAAAATACGTTTAATTTGGTTAGACTTTCTTCATAACTTAGCCCCTCCATTCCCCTTATTAGTTTTGTTGCGCTTCTCTGTACATTTTCCAGCTCTAAAATGTCCTTTTTATGAAGTGGTGCCCAAAATTGTACTCCATATTCCAAATGAGGGCATAATAGGGATTTGTACAGTTACAGAATTATATTTACTTCCCTTGCTACTATACCCTTCTTAATACATGCTAATAGTTTGCTTGCCTGGGCATTGAGCACGGCTACCTAAGTGCTTGTCCACATGTACTCCCAAATCCTTTTCAACATCAGAATCCCCAAGATTTGCTCCATTAAAATTAAAAATTGCATGCCTATTTTTCCTTCCCAAATGCATAACCTTACATTTAATTGTATTCAATCTCATCTACAATTTAGCCGCCCATTTCTCCAATTTATGCAAATACCATTGTAGGGAACGTACATCATTACCCGATTTAATTACCTTGCACAACTTTGTGTCATCAGCAAAAATGGAGACACTACTTTTGAGTCCTACTTCTATGTCATTAATAAATATGTTAAAAAGGAGGGGACCTATTACTGAACCCTGAGGAACCCCACTTACCACATTAGTCCAATCGGAGTATGTTCCATTTACAACAACCCTTTGCTTCCTGTCTTTTAGCCAGCTCTTGATCCATGAGCAGATATTTACTGCAACTCCTGTATCTCTTAGTTTGCACAATAGTCTCCCATGTGGCACTGTATCAAAAGCCTTTGCAAAATCCAAAATGACTACATCCACTGAGTTGCCTTGATCCAGGTTCCTACTAACCTCCTCATAGAAACTAATTAGATTTGTTTGACTTGACCTATCCCTCATAAATCCATGTTGACTCCTCCTCATAATCCTGTTCAAATAGACATATTCTTGTATATTATCCCTTATTAACCCTTCTAAAAGCTTTCCCACTACAGAAGTGCGGCTGGCAGGTATATAATTTCCCAGATTTGTTCTTGCTCCCTTCTTAAATAAAGATATCACCTCTGCTTTTCTCCAGTCATCTGACTACATCCACTGAGTTGCCTTGATCCAGGTTCCTACTAACCTCCTCATAGAAAATAATTTGATTGGTCTGACATGACGTATCCTTCATAAATCTGTGTTGACTACTACTTATGATCTTGTTCAGACATATTCTTGTATACTGTCCCTTTTTAACCCTTCTAAAAGCTTCCCAACAACTGATGTGAGTCTATAAATCCACGGATTTGCTCTTGCTCCAGTCTTAAATATAGGTATCACCTCTGCTTTTCTCCAGTCATCTGGCAGCGACCCTGTGGTGAGTGAGTCTTGAAAAATTAGATATAATGGTTTGGCTATTACAGAACTCCGTTCCCTCAGTTCCCTTCTTTGTATTCCATCAGAACCTGGGGCTTTATAAACATTTATTTTCTCCAATTATACTTGAACAAAAGTAAGCTGCATGGTCGAGTTGCCAGAAAGAAGCATTTACTGCGCCAATGCCACTAAAAAGCCCGGTTACAATATGCCCGACAACAACTTGACACGCCTCACAGCTTCTGGCACACTGTACTTTAGAGTGACAAGACCAAAATAGAGCTTTATGCTCACAACCAATAAGCGCTATGTTTGGAGATGGGTCAACAAGGCCGATGGGGAAAAGAATACCATCCCCATTGTGAAGCATGTAAGTGGTTCACTAATGTTTTTTTTTGGGGGGGAGCTCTAAAGGCATGGGGAATCTTTTGAAAATTGATGGCAAGATGAATGCAATATGTTATCAGAAAATACTGGCATACAATTTGCGTTCTTCTGCATGAAGGCTGTGCATGGGACAATCTTTATTGACTGATTTTTTTTTCGTTTAAAATCAGCAGGGGATCAAATACTTTTTTCCCCCACTGTATGTATAATACTGTGTATTGCCCCCTTTAGCATTAATGAAAGCGTGCAGGCTTTTGTAATAGTTGTCTATGAGGCCCCTCATTCTTGCAGATGGTATAGCTGCCTATTCGTCTTGGCAAAATGCCTCCAGGTCATGCAAAGTCTTTGGTTGTCTTGCATGAACGACACGATTGGGAGATCTCCCCAAAGTAGCTAGATGATATTAAGGTCAGGAGACTTTGATGGCCACTCCACATCCTTCACCGTTTTCTGCCGCAACCACTGGAGGGACAACTTGGCCTTGTGCTTAGGGTCATTGTAATGCTGGAAAGTCTAAGAGTGTCCCATGTGCAGAAGAATGCAAATTGTCTGCTAGTATTTTCTGCATTCGGATTCCCTACACCATCAGAGCTCACAACCCCAAAACATCAGTGAGCCACCACCATGATTCACAGTGGGGATGGTATTCTTTTCCCTATAGGCCTTGTTGACCCCTCCATTTGAAACTACCACACCGTCTTTTTCCAGAGCAGCCTGTATTTATCCTGAGGTTACCTGTGGGGTTTTCTTTGTATTTCGAAAAATTCTGCTGGCAGTTGTGGCTGAAATCTTTCTTCGTCTACCTGACCTTGGCTTGGTATCAAGAGATCCCAGAATTTTCCACTTCTTAATAGGTTATTGAACAGTACTGACTGGCATTTTCAAGGCTTTGGATATCTTTTTATATCCTTTTCCATCTTTATGAAGTTTTATTACCTTGTTACGCAGGTTTTTTGACATTTCTTTTCTGCTCCCCATAGCTCAGTATCTAACCTGCTCAATGCATCCACTTGATAGCCAACAAACTCTTTGACTATTTATACACAGACACTAACTGCAATTTTAAAAGCCACAGGTGTGGGAAATTAACCTTTAATTGCCATTTTAAACTGTGTGTGTCACCTTGTGTGTCTGTAACCAGGCCAAACATTCAATAATATGTAAACTTTTGATCAGGGCCATTTGGGCATTTTCTGTTATCTTCACGATTTAAAAAAGGAGCCAAACAACTATGTGAACAATTTTGGCATTTATTTAGAAAATATGACTGATCATGCAAAAAAAAAAAACAAATAATACTGTATATATTTTATTGAAGGATAATGATCATATGAAGATAACATGTACTACCAATTTCTGCCAGGCTATTCAAACTTTTGAGCACAACTGTATATATGTTGTTCTTGTTTAGTCGTTAAGTTGTGTCACACTCTGTGTGATATGAAGTACATCTGTAGGCTTCTAGCTGTGCTTATCCACAAGGTTATCTTAGCAAAAACACTTGAGTGATTTGCCAGTTCCTTCTCCAGTGAAACACAATTTGTCTGACCCCCTTTTGATATGAACTACCAATCTTGGGTGACCCAACATGGTATAGCTCACAGCTTTATTTAATGACAGATGTCCATTCACTACAACAATGTAGCAATCAATAATGCATACATATATATTCAACTAACATAAATTAAGTTATTATATGTTATGTTCAATTGTCTGTTTTGTCTTTCTCTGTGCTGTCTCTCCCTCTCTCTGCAATCTCTCCCTCTTCCCCATCACTCTTTTCCCTCCAGAGCAATTCTGAAACAACTGCACACGTATGAGTGTCCACAGCACAAATTAGCCACAACTGCACATGTGCAACTCTCTCGGCCTTCCTCTTTCTTTCCCTCCATCTCTCTCTCCTCTATTTCCCTTTGGCACAATTTTGAAGGAACAGCGAATGAGCAACGGAAACTTTGTCACGAATGCGCAGTTGCTGCTGCGCATTATTGATAATCTTCTTCCTACTCTCCCCCAACACTGTCCTCCCAGACTGGGCACTTGAACTTGTTGTGTGAGTAAGCTTTGCTGTTCATGGAGAGGACCACAATATGGAGTTAATCAGAATCATTGCATTTTTGGGTGAATTTATTGATGTCACTGTGGTAACGTTTGGTATTGAAATGTTGAGAAGATATTTATGCTGGAACTAGCGGTAATGTTGAATGTTTGTGGGTAGAGTTAAATAGCGGAGCAGCAAATTCCAAAAGAATATTGGTTGGAGTATGCTATAAACCCACAAATATAATTAAAAGTGAGGAAATGCAACTATTGTTACTGATTGGAAATGCAGCTAAGCATGGGCAAGTTCTAATAATGGGAGATTTTAATTACCCTGAAATAAACTGGATGAATGAGACCAGCAGTTAAGCTAAGGGGAGCAGGTTCTTGAGTACACCTAGAGATCATTATCTGGCCCAGGTTATACAAGAACCTACAAGAAATAAGGCTATCTTTGATTAGATTTAGTTATCACAAATAATATTGATATAGTATCAAATGTGGAAATAGGGCAACCGTTTGGGAAACAGTGATCACAACACAGTCTCATTTGAGATTGAATAAAAAAAAAAAAAAAAACGCTTAATTTTAAAAAGGGCAGCAATACAAATTATAGACTGGGACAGAGAAGTGGCAGGTAAAAATACTGAACATAAATGGACAACATTTAAATCTGTACTAAATATGCATACACATCTGCATATACCATGTGGGAATAAAAGTAAGAGGAGTAAATTACATCCAACGTGGCTTAACAATGATTTAAAGATCAAGATACGGAGTAACAAACAGGCATTTCAATTATACAAACAAGAGGGGACAGAGACTGCTTTACAAGGAAATCAACAAGGCTTGCAAAAGGGCTATCAGATTGGCTAAAATAGAAAATAAAAAATTAGTTGTCTAAGCGAGTAAGACTAACTCTAGAATATTTTTTACATATATAAATGGGAAGAAGTTCAGGAAGGAATCGTTAGGAGCATTAAAATGTGAAACTTGCCGTCTGACAATTAGTGACCAGGAAAAAGGCAGATGAGCTAAATAGGTTCTTTTTTTCGGTATACACAAGGGAGGCATCAGTGGCTGGATCACTGCACCACAATGGTTTACACTACCTTCACCATATAATTGGTTAACGCAGGAAGAAATCCAAAAGAGGTTGGAAAAAATAAATGTTAATAAAGCCCCGGGTCCGGATGGAATACATCTAACGGTACGGAAGGAACTGGGTTCTATAATAGCAAAACCATTATATATAATTTTTCAAGATTCACTCAACACAGGGTCACTACCAGATGACTGGAGAAAAGCGGAGGTGATACCTATATTTAAGAAAGGGGAAAGAGCAAACCCGGGGAATTATAGACCTGTAAGCCTCACTTCTGTAGTGGGGAAGCTTTTAGAAGGGTTAATAAGGGATAATATACAAGAGTATGTCTATTTGAACAGCATTATAAGTAGGAGCCAACATGGATTTATGAGGGATAGGTTGTTTCAAACAAACCTAATTAGTTTATATGAGGAGGTTAGAAGGAACTTGGATCAAGGCAACTCAGTGGATGTAATCTTTTTGGATTTTGCAAAGAGTTTTGACACAGTGCCACATGGGAGACTATTGTGCAAACTAAGGGAGATAGGAACTGTAGTAAATATATGCACATGGATATGGACATGGATTGAGAGCTGGCTAAAAGATCAGTCTACATTCAAATCCCCAAAAAGGCAATTCCAAAGAGTACTCTAAATATCAAACAATTGCACTCATTTCACATGTCTACAAGGTCCAGCAAGCTCCAAAAATATATGGACCGAGAACTACCAGATGTAGAAGCAGAGTTTTGTATTGGCACAAGAGATCAAATTGGCAATGTCCTCAGGATAATAGAGAAAGCAAGAGAGTTCCAGAAAGAAAACATTTACTTTGCTTCATAGGAACAACCAAATGGTTCAAGATCGTGGAGGAGTGAGACAAGGTTGTATATTGTCACTTTATTTATTCAACTTATAAGCAGAGTACATTGTGCGTAAGGCCAGACTGGATAAACCCAAAAGCAGACATGTCAACAATCTCAGATGCGCAAATGATACTACTCTGATGGCTGAAAATGAGGATGAACTAAAGGGTTTATTGACGAGTGTAAAAGAGTGCCAAAGCTGGCCTACAGTTCATTTTATAAAGACAAAGATCCTTGCAAATAGATGGAGGAAGGGGGAGCAGTGACATTTTATTTTCCTTGGCTCTAAGATGGCAGCTGCAATTAGGAATTTAAAAGAGGTTTACTTTTAATAGCTTCTCCAGATTTCTCACAGCTTTCCTCTCCAGATGCAATATTACATATATTACACCACTAGTCACTTGCTGTAAAAAAAATGACAGCATAATATTGTATCTTCTCTCTCTTGCTTATAGTACCTTGAACTGCAAGACAAATTAATCAAGCAATACTACAGGAAATTAATTCCAATTGTTCTCTGGAAGGTATGATCAGTGGACTAAAGCTCAACTATTTTGGCCATATCATAAGAAGAAATGATTTCCTAGAGAAAACTCTGATGCTGGGAAAGATTGAAGGTATACAAAGAAGGGGATGGGTGAGGTGGAGATGGATAGATACGGTCATTGAAGCAATAACGTGATGGAGCTCAGAAGGGAAATGGCTGACAGATGTGCCTGGTGTGGTGTGCTGCGCTCCATAGGGTCACAGAGAGTGAGATACGAACAAATGGCTAAATAACAATTTATCAAGGTATTATAGGAATGCTAAATTCCCAAGGTATTTGCTACCCACACATTACTAGTATATATACAAAATGGGATGTAATCATTTAAAATTAGAATTTTTATTGGTAAGGGATAACAACAGCGATAAAGCTTAAAAACAATAGGCTATTAAAAAATCCTGGATTGGAGAAATAAGTTAAAATGGGCTATCTAATGTGTGAAACTTTACCCATTTGGTATTATTTTCAACGCTTAATAGAGGGGTAAGTGGTTCACACCTGACAGTACTTCAAGGGGATGGTGAATAGCTTATCCAGTTCAATATGTCCTGTCTTTGTACATGTGAACAAAACATGCAATTGGAGTCAGTGAATATAATGCTGCTAAATAGATGCCATAGAGATGGCCCTAGTTTGTTAGGGTTCACTCAGTGGATTCACAAAACTGACCCTTGTTTCCTAGGGTTCACAGTGTGGAAATTCAAAAGTAGCACCAAATTTCTCTATTAAATGCTGTATAAAGCTTCTAAAGGACTATGTTTGGATAGGTCTCAGTTGTTTTCCACAAGTCTGAGCATTTCTGTCTTTATCTGTCTTGTAAACATGCCACAATTTTATCACAGGAATTGTGTTATCTTGTGCCTAATAGGGCTAAGATATAGTTGATGCCCTCACACCAAAAACTCCTCTTATAAAGATACACTTGTATTGTGTTCATATCCCATTGCAGGGATCAGCATGATGTGGAAAACAGAGATGCTAAAAAGTAAATGATGTCCAGTGGGTTATCTCCCACTCTATGTCCTATCAGAAGTTTGTAAGAGGGACTTAAGGAAAAAGAACTAAAGACTGAGAAAAAGCCCAACAGTAGTCCTATAAAAGACCAGAGTTTGAAAATTATCAATCTATCAGACTTTATCATAAACAATGACCACGAATCAGTACTGAGAAAAGGCCTTAGCTTTGTTCCAACATCAAGATCTGACAAATTTACTCATATTAAAGATATAAACCCTTTTGCTCGAAAATTGGCCCTTCAAAAATTCTTTAAAAACAAACAAGATAAAGAACATATGAAACTAGGTATAAATAAAGAAGATATTGAAACCTTCAATCTCCTAATGTCTTTGCTAGAAGAAAATGCCTCTTCTGAGCTAGGTAAAACACATGAGAAAATAAAAGTATGGAAGAATAAAAGTTGTTTCCCACCCTTCTTAAAGGAATACTCTAATATCTGGATGTTCCTACAACAGGTAACAAATGACATAGAAGGTCTAGATTTTAAAAAACTGAAAAAAAAACTTTCAACTTGACTAAAAAGGAATACCAAGCCCTTGAGGAACTCAAGTCATGTAAGGATATCCAAATTAAGCAAGCAGACAAAGGGGGTAACCTTGTAATACTGAGCAACGTTGAATATATAAGGATGTGTAATAGAATTTTGGATGATAGAGTCACCTATGAAGTACTAACGAAGAATCCAAATCTTGAATATAGACTATCTTTAAAGTCTATATTGGAGAGAGCTAAAATGGAAAAGATTATTGATGAACAAACATATACTTTTCTCTTACCAAAATTTCCTAGTATCTCGACCTTTTATGCACTACCAAAAGTGCACAAGCTAACAGTAACTATCCCAGGTAGGCCTATAGTGTCTGGAACGGGAAACCTGTCATCCAATGCCAGTATTTTTGTGGATCACTATTTACGTGATCTAGTTCTTGAATTTGCCCTCATATATACAAGATACTAATGATATCCTAAAACAACTGGAACACTTAACAGTACCAAAAGACACTTGGTTAGCAACCATCGACGTTGAAGCCCTATATAGCAGCATACCTCACAATTATGGCATTGAAGCAGTGAAACAATCCCTAAGTACGAAAAGTACAAATTTGAGGGAATTTAATAATTTCATCACTCAACTCTTAGAGTATGTCCTAAAACATAATTTATTTTTGTTTAATGATAAATGGTTTCATCAGATAAAGGGAACCGCAATGGGTACTCCATGTGCCCCTAGCTATGCAAACCTTTTCTTAGGGTGCTGGGAGGAAAAGATTTTCTCAGATCCAGATATGGAACTTCTTATTGTACATGCAATGATTTGGCGTCGCTATATAGACGATATCTTTGTGATCTGGGATGGCACAAAACTTGAGTTTGAAACTCTTATGAATTCATTAAATAAAAATGAGATGGGTTTGAGATTTACACATGAAATCCACAGATCAGAAATCTCATTCCTAGATTTACTCATCCAAAAAGATGATGAAGGAAATATCTCAACTACCACATTCAGAAAAGAGACGGCTGCAAATACGCTACTACTGTGGGACAGTCAACATTTTGAGCCCCTGAAGAAAGGCATACCTAAGGGGCAATACTTAAGAATTAGGAGAAACTGTAGCTCAGAAACCCAGTTTAAAATTGAAGCAGATAAATTAAAACAGAGATTTCGAGAGCGAGGATACTCAAATAAATGCCTAAAGAAAGCATTTCAACATGCATTGAGTTGCAACAGAACAGAGTTGCTAAATAAACCTTATAGGAAAAGCATCCAAACATCAGACAATACATATCCTAGATGTATCATGACATATGGGTACGAGTCCGCCTCAATTAAAAATATTATATCCAAACACTGGCACCTATTAAGAAGTGATGAGGACCTGGTAGACATACTCCCACAAAAAATACCAATCACATACCGAAGGGGAAAAAATCTTAAAGATACATTAGTGCATAGCTTCTTTAAAGAGAAAAAACATAATAATACATGGCTCAATCCCCCACAGGGATGTTTTAGATGTGGGAACTGCAAATTCTGCAGATACATTAAACCCACAAAAATATACGAACATCCATCCAGTGGGGAAAAATATGTTTTAAAAGACTTCTCAAATTGCTGTACTACAAATGTAGATTATGTGGCCACGCGCCTATGTAAAAAGATCTACGTAGGGAAAACGCGACGCCAACTGCGAAGACGCATTGGTGAACATATCTATTCTATTAAGAAAGATCTTGACACTCCTTTAGCACGCCATGTTAAAATTATTCACGGTGGAAATAGTGAAGTTTTAACGTTTACAGCTCTTGAGAAAGTCTATCAAGGCCCCAGACAGGGTGACCTAGATAAAAAACTTCTCCAACATGAAGCAAAATGGATCTACAAATTAAAAGCTTTATCCCCTAAGGGATTAAATGAAGGATTTACATTCCTACCCTTCATTTAAATAGGTATGTTAAGTGAGGACCTTTTCACAAAGAGTCAACATCACTCATTAATTACCATGTTCTAGATAGGACCAAACATACATTTCATTTCAGCTATAGATTATGAGAATCACTTCATTGCAAGTATGACTAATCCCCTTTAGTTTAGATAACCAAGAGGAATTATAGTCATGTTTTGTCTCCCCCTTTGGATTCCTATTCACATGGTAAGCACTTATTCATGGGTGACACTTAGTTAAATTCACCCCTATCTCCCCCTATTTAATTTTGCTTTGAAAGAGTTAATCTCTTATCTAGCACACTAAAGGGGCTGAGTCTCTTCCCCCTTTTTCCCATTTCTTTTAGTTTTTATGGATGTATTTCTTTACTTTTCACTCATGAGATTTATATCTCTATCTTGTCACTATATAGTTTGTCATATATTTCTCTCAGCATTTTTATCAACCTTTCATAAAACATTTTTAGGTTTTATTAAACCTTATTAGCAACTCAGAGGATCACTGATTATTTGTCTTTTATTAATAAGTTTGCCACACAAGAATTACTCCACCAACACAATCCTTTCACTATATTATGCACTAATCATTAGAGGGGTCCCGTTCCTACCCTTATCTAGGATAATATACTCATTCCTTATATATGCCCCTATGAATAACATGGGCTATGTATTACATACTCGCTCTCCCTATATATATATATATATATATATATATATATATATATATATATATATATATATATAGTGTTATCTACATCTCCTATACTTTTACCTGTGCATCTACTATGTACTTGTATAACAACATAGCGCTATGCGCTTCCTGAATCAACTGCGCATGTCTGAATAATGCCAATTGGTTGCCGTAGCTACGGCAGCGTTTAAAAGAGGGCCAGACGGCTCAGTGATCTTTTACCTTGACAAAGACGTCTGATGACGTCGAAACGCGTCGGCCTTTGATGACGTGGCATGCCTTGCAGCTAAGGGCACGCCAGTGTCATTTCTACTGACAGTATTGTATCTTAGATATTTAGAGGATGTATGCTTACCCTCCCTGTCCGTTTCCAAATGTGTGAATGCTGTTTTTTCTATATGAGATAGATGTTACAAACTTCTGATAGGACATAAAGTGGGAGATAACCCACTGGACATCATTTACTTTTTAGCATCTCTGTTTTCCACATCATGCTGATCCCTGCAATGGGATATGAACACAATACAAGTGTATCTTTATAAGAGGAGTTTTTGGTGTGAGGGCATCAACTATATCTTAGCCCTATTAGGCACAAGACAACACAATTCCTGTGATAAAATTGTGGCATGTTTACAAGACAGATAAAGACAGAAATGCTCAGACTTGTGGAAAACAACTGAGACCTATCCAAACATAGTCCTTTAGAAGCTTTATACAGCATTTAATAGAGAAATTTGGTGCTACTTTTGAATTTCCACACTGTGAACCCTAGGAAACAAGGGTCAGTTTTGTGAATCCACTGAGTGAACCCTAACAAACTAGGGCCATCTCTATGGCATCTATTTAGCAGCATTATATTCACTGACTCCAATTGCATGTTTTGTTCACATGTACAAAGACAGGACATATTGAACTGGATGAGCTATTCACCATCCCCTTGAAGTACTGTCAGGTGTGAACCACTTACCCCTCTATTAAGCGTTGAAAATAATACCAAATGGGTAAAGTTTCACACATTAGATAGCCCATTTTAACTTATTTCTCCAATCCAGGATTTTTAAATAGCCTATTGTTTTTAAGCTTTATCGCCGTTGTTATCCCTTACCAATAAAAAATCTAATTTTAATTGATTACATCCCATTTTGTATATATACTAAATAACAATTTAAACTCTTCTATCAACAGTAAACTAACAACTGTCTGTTTTTCCGCACGTTCTACGGTTTACTGATTATTTCCACAGACTTCAAAACAAACAGCACAGTCTATGAAATTCTTGCTGGGGGGGGGGGGGGGGTTATTTTCTTAGAGCAACACTTTTCAAATCCATCACACTGCCAAATTTAATTTAAATCCCCTACAAGTGATTATTTCATAAACCTAAAATTCAACATATCATATGTAAATTTCTGGTAGATGGAATATTATGAAATTTGGCAACAAACATTTGACACCCAATCCCTATTAAGACTTTGAAATATTTGTTAAACTGAAACAAAGTTATAAGCACATGAACAATGAGTTCATAAAGGGAAACTCAAGAAAATATTTACTATTATAGCATGATTGTGCTGTAATAACATACATAGTTTTGATTATTATTATTATTTCTGAATTTTGCTCACCATGTGAGGCATGACACCCACCCACCGAGTTACAATGAGATTGGAAACATACATTTAAAAAACAAATACGTGATATGCATAACTTTCAACACCCAGCTAACACCGAATATATTTTATCATACGTGTTAGCTAAAGACTGGTGGCTTATTCACCCTTTAGGAACAACTCCCCACAATAAAGTCTTCCCAATGCTGCCATCTAGTGGTCAGATAAGCATCTAAAAAAAGGCTCCCTTTGTATATTAGGGTTATTAAAGGACTATTTAATTCAGTACAATTTGTACCACATAACTGTAAAGATCTCCTAAAAGCATGTTTCATCTATTTTTTTAATTTTTGAAATAAATGCATTTGTCACTGAGAATTCAATAAATTAAAGTCTGTGTAAATAAAAAAAAAATAAAGAGATCATTATAACATCCAATCTTGTGCTCTCACACCATGAAGAACAGTTACAGTGTGGTAAACTGCTTATAATTAAATATGTTATTCACAATATTAGAGTATTATCTTCCACTGTCTAGCACAGTAATGGTTTGGCTTTCATTAATAAACTTCTTTAGTTTATTATGATTAAACAGTTGATCTTTTGTGAAGTTATTTTAAAAAAAAAGTAAGTTGCTTTTCTCCTCATCTTTAGGCTGAAGTTTCTCTTATCAAAGAATAAAACAACTTACATGTAATATGCTACATTGTACAGCAAAGAGGCAACTGCAGGGAAAGTCAACAAAGACTGCCATCAATATTATGTGTAATACATCTTCCCTGCACAATGTTTGAAGACAGCCAGAAAGTAACAAATACTGTGAAGAAAGTGCTTTTTAGAAACACTTACATATTACAGTATCCTCTCTGCATTTCCTGTCTTTAATGAAGTTTAAAAATGTTTTACTTAATATATTTTCATAAAAAGAACAACAACTTTTCAAAAGTTATAAAATGTGCTCTTTTAAAGGCTTAACAAACAGTTGTGTTTCATGTCCCTTTAAAAACATGGAAACCCCTACACAGGCCACTTAATGGCTCTCTAGCTCCCCTATGCCTCCCCAAAGTTGACTACTTGTGATTTACAGCCACTACATAGTGCCCTACAAACCATTCCATAGACCCCTCCCTACCCACCAATCCTCACAACTCATTCAACGGTAGTTCTCAGGAACCAAAATCTGTTCAATGCGGCCCCAAATAGTTAGAAAGTAATTAAGTTTACAAAAAATAAGGCTGTTAGACCATCAAGTTTAACCTTTTACGTTCTCATTGATCATAAGACCAATGCCACAATGCAGTGACTTTCACAAGTACATCAAAATACCAGTCACTGCCGTCTACATATATTTCCAATTAAATGCAGCATTTATGGGTAGCACAGAATGGAACATCAATATTCCATAAAATCCAGTTTGTAAAAATGCTGTTAGGCATCCTAACTTGATCATTAAATTACGTTCCTGGATTTTAATACAAAAAATATATTGGTATCAATGACAAAAGTAATATAATTAAAAGCGACAAGAAATGTATGAATCACTTCAGTGCCAATTAAGGTGCATTGTTGGTCATAACTCCAAAGACCTTTATGGTGTGGGTATTACATTAAAGGACTTTGTTTTCTAGAAAATGTTTGAAAACCATAAATCACAACAATAAGGCATGTAATACTTATTTAACAGAGAGCATAATGTCTTACATGCATTGACCAGGGTACAATGCAAGACACAGTCCTGTATCTTGTAATCCAAGTGGCACTTCTGGGGTTCACAAGAACAATAAAATAATATGCACACTGACTGCTATCGATAATAGATTACGTGACTGGTACATCAACTCCTCTATCAACCCTAAAATCACAACAGTCTGTTCTTAAGCAAGTTCTATGGTTCAGTGATTTTTCTTTCCCTCAGACTCCAAAACAAATAGCACGGTTTATGAGAATCTAGCTTGTGCAATCAATTACATTATACCTTTATATATATCTTGGCAGAGGGCTCAACAAATATTGGGAGCCATAGCTCCTACAATTCTCCTACTGACTTCTAACTACTCCTATTTTAGCATCTAATTCCATGCAAATATCATTCTCCTCAGGTTTTCCAAATTGTGAGTCATAAACCATCACAGGCTATCACTTGACCTGAAAAAACAATAAGGAATACAAAAAAAAAAAAAAAAATGAATAAAGTTTGAGCTAACAAAAAACTTATACATAAACAAGCAGTACAGAACTGCCTATATCAGTGTCAGGCAGTCTATTTCACTTGAACACCTAGCAAAAATTGATACATCAGTCTTGGATAGAGGCAAAGGCCGATTAAAAGCAAATAGTAAATGGTAATATTTTTTTTTTTTAGAGCAAATGAAAAATGTTGTGCCAGATGAGAGGAAAAAAAATGACTGCGTGCTGTTAAAGAATCCCGAAGATTGTCTACTTCCTACCACTAGCCTACATAACAGGTTTGCTATACTGCCTAATATTGCCCAATAAAGTGGTTACCAAAACCGAATTGTGTGAGTGTGTAGGTGTGCTAATTAAAGGTTCAGTCATTCTGACTGAGCCATCTGTAACTGGTGTCCCTGATGAAATGTTTTTGAGAACCACTGGCATACTTCATCAGAATTTTGAGGCAAAAATGTGACCCTCCAACACCCTTGAAAAGGTAAAATTGATCCTGGGGAAGATGTCTGTGAATCACTGTTGTAAAATAAATACAATTTAAAAGGGGGGGAACTATTAAAACAAAGTACACAGTGCGATTTATACATTATAATCTAACCTACAATTATCTGCATACAGCAAGGTAAGACATAGTTACAAGGCAATAAATCCATATTATGCTACCAAATTTTGTTTACTTTCTCATAACTCTAAATAACATTTTCATAAAGTGGTTGCCATGTTATTAGTCCTCTTTAAAGAACTTTACCAACTTTTTGTCCAAATATTCTCCATGCTCATTGCGAATCGTTGGAGGCTTCAATGGCTATATAGGTAACACCTATAATCAAGTAAATTCTTGATTCATTTTAATTACCACAAACATTTTCCAGATGATTATCTACCATCTATCTGACGCTGCATATACGGTTTTGGGAGTTCCACACCCCTGTAATTTTGAATGGAATAAAATTGGGTGTATATACAAGGGAGAGATTCAAATCTAAAACAATATTTTAAAGAACTTTATTATTTCACCTCCTTCGGGATCACTACTTTGTTGTGGTGAAAGGGTTTTTATACTTCAATGAAGCTGTGAGCCACTTCGCCACTTTATGTAGAGTCACCCAAGATGGGCAGGTCTCAGCAGGGAAGGAATTGTCAATCCACTCCAGTATCTTTGCTATGATAAACTTATGGATAAT
This sequence comes from Discoglossus pictus, assembly GCA_027410445.1. Classification (NCBI taxonomy): domain Eukaryota; kingdom Metazoa; phylum Chordata; class Amphibia; order Anura; family Alytidae; genus Discoglossus; species Discoglossus pictus. The sequence goes on from CM050165.1 coordinate 165,100,203, forward strand.
TACGACCAGAGACATAACAATTGTGAATGACATGCTGCAGTCCATAGGGTCACAGAGTCAGACACGATTGATTGACTAAACAAAAAAACAAACAATTTCACAAATATTTAATAACTAGTCATTTGCCCTTCATACATGACGGTATAATATGTAATGTGTCTCCCCCGCCCATTCCACTCCTGTCTCTCCCCCCCACGCCCGTTTTTCCTACCCCCACTCCCTCCCTGTGTCTCTTCCAGCCCCTGTGTCCCCCCCCCCCCCCCCCTCTCGGGATGCTTCCGTTTCCCACACAAATGCGAACATCGCCATGCGCTGTGCAACTCGCAGCTTTTCGGCGTTACACACAAACTCACAGTATGACAACTATATTAGTGATATGGACACACTTTATAGTAGGGTCTTATAGAGGCCCCCTGTGTTAAAGAACACCATTTACACATTGGTCTTTAAATAATATATATTAACCCCCCCCCCCCCCGTCAAGTACTCAAATAAGTATGTTCCTCAAATGATCACTGTAGTGTTATAAAAACCTTTGTTTATTTAATATTATAATGTTATTGTAATGTAATAATCACTTTATAAGTTCTTTGAGTTGTTAACTTACTTGGAATTTTATCACCAAGTTATGCTGTTGCTTGCCTTTGCTCCACCTCTGTGATATCATTTTAGGGGATTAGTGTGTATGTGTTTAAGTATTACTACTGGACTTCATAATGTTATGTGGCCTTTAAGGCTGTAAACAAGCAGAGGCTTCCAATGACACAATTAGCAATGTCGCGGCACACGCATGATACAAGAGGAGATCATTTGTTTATGCAAAAATACTATTATTATTATCATCATCACATCATCCTTTATTTTGTTACGCTCCAGCATATTCTGTAGTGCTATACAGTGGATGAGTACATGGCAATTTTTTTTTTAAAACATTACAAAAGAATGGAGGGCTCTGTCCTTAATCTTAAAATCAAATGTACACAGTGTTTTCCCTAAGGCACTTTACAATATTGAAAAGTTGCAAACGTACAATCTAAATGGTATGGTTGTGGTACAATAGAGAGATAGAAGGGCAGTGAGTGGAAGGTGTGATGAGGTTGCAGGCTAGGAGGTGGTGGTCGTCAGATAGAGGGAGTGGGGTGATGATAAGGCTGAAGAGTGTACAATGCCTAAGAAACAGTACCACTAACATCACTGGCACGCTCTGCACAAGTGTGTAGCTCTAAATTCCAAATATCAATATGAAGACCTGCATTATGATGTTAAACTATGGATTCCTATAACACTACAGTGGACCTTTAGGCCACTGCTAGGCCAATACGACTACAAATTCACTGTGAAGAGCAGCCATTGTAGCTCTCTCAGGAAATCAATGTCATAGAATATTTTTTAGGAGCATTGTGGCAATATTTGCATATAAGCAAGCAATAACTATTAAAACTAGTGAGGATACAGATGAACATTTCTTGACTTGAATTTATTTGGATGTAACGGATAATTGTATTGAAATTTTTTTTTCATAAATAGCCAACAAGTCTTATAAGCAATGGGCCTCAATGTGATCTACTGTTTTAATTTCGTATTTATCATCTTCTCAGCATTTTTCAGCAATGCCGAGCTAGCAATTGCCTAGTCAGCTAAACTTGCCTGAAGTGATTTCACAGTTGAGATCCGTTTAGCGCTCCATATATCTTCCTGCATACAGGAGCGATAGGTAAAGAAAGCGATAAACGGGGCAATATATCGCCATAGTGATGAGAAAGCGCTATGGCGGATCGGAGATTGCTGAGCAGGGATTTAAAGGAATCTGCTCTCAAAAAGAGCTATAGTGGGGTTTAGTGTTCAGCAGGAGAATTATATGAAAAAGAGGGCAACCCAACTTCAGAGCACACGAAAAATGCACGCTGGACAGCAGCACACTTTTGTAAAGTCGGCCAAAAAATGGCGCCGACAGAAGGGCGCATTAGAGAAAGCCCCCCCAGTGTCTCTGCACTTGGCAAGGATGGGAGGAGAGACCGGAACTGTGCTGCGAGACAGTTACAGAGGAAACGGGAATACAAAGAGAGACTGGGATATATGCAACAGAGCAAGGCAGGGGGAGAGACACTTGGGGGGCCTGGAACATTATTAAGCATTCCTGGGCGTGTGGAGTAGTTAAAGACCCTGGTACCCCCTATCCTAACCCTAACTCCTCACACCCCATGCCTAACTCTTAACCCAAAGAGCATTACCCTAAAAGCTATCACCGCGCAGATGTGGGGTCACGCAGTTGACGGGAGCGCTTCTGTGGGAGCACTAATGCTTCGGCGCGAATGCTTCACGCGCTGTGAAGTTGTGCTACCGAAAGAGAGCTACAGGGCTCAGGGGTGCCTGTAAATTATTGACTTTGCAAAGCTTATACAAACACGGTCTTCTTTACTTTAGAAACAATCATCTCATTGTTTATTGGTTTATTATTCAATTTATCTCACTATAGGCATACAAGCCAATTCACCTACCCATGTTAATACAATTTCTCACAACAGTCTATAATACTATAATATCTGTGGAAAAAGTTGGAACATTATATTAAAACACTAAGGTTCCAACGATAGTTATTTAAAAATCACTATTTATAAATACAAATTTTGAATGACAACAGTATATATATATATATATATATATACATATATATATATATATATATATATATATATACACACACACACTATTTCAGCTAATGAATAATATTCCATATTATGAATCCATAAAACATCAAGGAAGCAAATCAAAGTCTAGAAGCAGTACGTATTGAAAGCTGTAGAGGAAAACCCACCTACCCCATGAAAACTACAGATAATATAAGGAAGTAGAAGGTAGATTTGATAGAAATATAAAAAAAGATGATAATATGAGTTTCTTGAGACTTACATCCTGTGTTTTAATACTTGTGTAATATTTCACTCTTTGTGATGAGCACATGATTTATATGATGATAATCCAGTGTATGATAATGCTGCAGTGTAAGTTTTCACACGATGATGCAGTTATTATATAGATGTGATGAGAAATTGGTGTACATTTACATATGATGAAGATAATGATCAGATGTACAATGGTGATATTGTAGTGTATGTGCTTACACTGGTGATGTACAATACATTTACACATGATGATGTGGTGTATCTTTTCATATGATGCAGTGTATGTTTATACATGGTGATGCTAACATTACTGTACATTTACACATGATGACGTGGTGTATCTTTTCATATGATGCAGTGTATGTTTATGCATGGTGATGCTAACATTACTGTACATTTACACATGATGACGTGGTGGGTCTTCTTATATAATGCAGTGTAGGTTTATACATAGTGATGCTAACATTACTGTACATTTGCACATGATGACGTGGTGAATCTTTTCATATGATGCAGTGTATGTTTATACACAGTGATGCTAACATTACTGTACATTTACACATGATGAAATGGTGTATCTTTGCATATGATGCAGTGTATGTTTATACATGGTGATGCTAACATTACTGTACATTTACACATGATGATGTGGTGTATCTTTGCATATGATGCAGTGTATGTTTATACATGGTGATGCTAACATTACTGTACATTTGCACATGATGAAATGGTGTATCTTTGCATATGATGCAGTGTATGTTTATACATGGTGATGCTAACATTACTGTACATTTGCACATGATGATGTGGTGTATCTTTGCATATGATGCAGTGTATGTTTATACATGGTGATGCTAACATTACTGTACATTTACACATGATGAAATGGTGTATCTTTGCATATGATGCAGTGTATGTTTATACATGGTGATGCTAACATTACTGTACATTTGCACATGATGATGTGGTGTATCTTTGCATATGATGCAGTGTATGTTTATACATGGTGATGCTAACATTACTGTACATTTACACATGATGATGTGGTGTATCTTTGCATATGATGCAGTGTATGTTTATACATGGTGATGCTAACATTACTGTACATTTACACATGATGACGTGGTGTATCGTTTCATATGATGCAGTGTATGTTTATACATGATGATAATGCAGGGTTATATTTGCTCCTGATGATAATGATGCAGGGTTATATTTGCTCCTGATGATAATGATGCAGGGTATGTTTACTCCTGATAAAGATGCATTGTTTAATTTTCCTATGATATTAATAATGCAATTTATGTTTATACGTATGTGCCTACACGTAGTATATGTTTTCAAATGATGCTGTTTATTTATGTGTGCTGTACTTCCCCTACCCTCCCACTTACATGGCAGCCGCAGCTCTGCTCGGGTTCTCTTCCTGTGTCAGTAGCTCCGTTGCCCCGCTCTTCCCAGGAGGGCACCGCCAGCAGGATGAGTATCCCCAGTATCATCACCGGGCAGTAGCACCACATGGTCAAGTCGTTATTGTAACTCTTCTGCCTCGGTGGGTGATCTGTATTCGAACTACTCACGTTCAATGTCCAATAGAGCAGAGACACCCGGCTGTAACGTCACAGCACGTCTAACGTGGATACGCCCACACGTCATAAGGCTGGAAAGGCAGACATCCTGGGGGCTGGCAAACCTCCTACTGACTGCGCGTTATTTTAGTAATTGTGAAAACTTTCGCAAATATTCAGAATAGCTCTGGGTGCTGTGTTACATGTTGTACACTTATGTCAGACCCGTAGTGTACGAATTGTAATGCACATTAGAGTCAATCTGCATCCTGCTTCGGGCCTTTCCGGCTGGCTGGCCGTACACAGTGGCGAACATGGGCCACTAGGTGGCACAGCCGCTTTTTCAGTTAATTGCCTGTTTTTATACCATGTGAATCTCAATCGAAGTTGGACCTAGCCTCTTATGGTAGCACAGCACAAGGCAGCAGCAGCGAGTTGAGCATCCGCTAGATGGCGCTGCCGATATTCCGTGTGCCATACCATAGAGTGAACGCTTAGGTAAAATCTTAGGCTTGGGGTTATGGTGGGGCTTAGTACAAGGGTTAGGCTAACATTATAAGCTTAGAACTTCTCTCACATAAAGGCAGCGCTGCAAAATTGTAAAGTATTAACAGCGCCATCTAGTGGTTGGAGGACGCACTGCAGCGGCGGACCTGTCCCAACAACAAAACAGGAAAGATCATTCCTGAGATCTATCCTTATATAGTTACGCAGCCCCAGGCAAGCAAACCCGCAGTAGTGAGTTCCACACCAAGCCTGCAGCAGCAACACAAGACCACAGCTGAGACAAATTTAGAGTAAGGGTGGGGGGAGGGACGATATCAAAGTAATGGGGTAGTAAGTGTAGGAGATGGGGGAGGGTGAGTACAGTCAATAGGGAGATATTGCTAAGTAACTCAAGTACAGTGACAGGCACTCCAGAAGTACAGACTCATAACATAAGGTGTATGCTTGCTAATGCCAGAAGCTTGCCTGGAAAAATGGAAGAGTTAGAATTATTAGCAGTTAATGAGAAATGGGATTTAATAGGCATTACTGAAACGTGGTGGGATGAATCAAATGACTGGACTGTTAATCTGGATGGTTATAACCTATTTAGGAAAGATAGAGGCAATGGTAAAAGAGGAGGAGGGATTTGTCTGTATGTTAATCCTCAATTTAAGCCTATAGTCCGAGAAGATATTTATGGTGAAACTAGTGGTAATGTTGAATGTTTGTGGGTAGCAGCAAATTCTAAAATAATATTAGTAGGAGTATCATATAAACCCCCAAATATAATTGAAAGTGAGGAACTGCAATTATTGTTACATATTGGAAGTGCAGCTAAGCATGTGCAAGTTCTAATAATGGAAGATTTTAATTACCCTGAAATAAACTGGATAAAGGAGACCAGCAGTTAAGCTAAGGGGAGCAGGTTCTTGCGTACACCTAGAAATCATTATCTGGCCGAGGTTATACAAGAACCTACAAGAAATCTTAGATTTAGTTATCACAAATAATATTGATATAGTATCAAATGTTGGAATAAGGCAACCTTTGGGAAACAGTGATCACAACACAGTCTCATTTGAGATTGAATTAAAAAAACATAACTGTAACAAAAACTTAGTTTTAAAAAGGGCAGATTTTAACTGTCTTAAGGGCAGCAATACAAAGTATAGACTGGGACAGAGAATTGACAGGTAAAAATACTGAACATAAATGGACAACTTTCAAATCCTTACTAAATAAACATACTTATCACCATATACCATGTGGAAATAAAAGTAGAAGGTGTAAATCACAATCCATGTGGCTTTGCAATGAATTAAAGAGAAGATGGGGAGTAAAAAACAAGCATTTCAATTATACAAACATGAGGGGACAGAGACTGCTTTACAGCTTTACACAAGTACAAGGAAATCAACAAGGCTTGCAAAAGGGCTATTGGACTGGCTAAAATGAAAAGGAGAGTAAGACTAACCCTGAAATATTTTTTAAATATATTAATGGAAAGATGGCAAGGAAGAAAGCTATAGGAACATTACAATGTGACACAGGCCATCTGATAATTAGTGACCAGGAAAAGGCAGATGAGCTAAATAGGTTCTTTTCTTTGGTATACACAAGGGAGGTACCAGTGGTTGGGTCACTGCAACATAATGGGGCTACACTACCTTCACCAACGAACTGGTTAACGCAAGAAGAAATCCAAAATACGTTGGAAAAAATAAATGTTAATAAAGCCCCAGGTCCTGATGGAATACATCCAAGGGCACTGAGGGAATTGGGTTCTGTAATAGCCAAACCATTATATCTAATATTTCAGGATCCACTCAACACAGGGTCTCTACCAGATGACTGGAGAACGGCAGAGGTTATAACTATATTTAAGAAGGGAACAAGAGCAAATCCGGAGAATTATAGACCAGTGAGTCTCACTTCAGTAGTGGGAAAGCTTTTAGAAGGGTTAATAAGGGATAATATACAAGAATAAGTCTATTCAAACAGGATTATCAGTAGGGGCCAACATGGATTTATGAGGGATAGGTCATGTCAAACAAAAGTAATTAGTTTCTATGAGGAGGTTAGTAGGAACTTGGAACAAGGCAACTAAGTGGATGTAGTCTTTTTGGATTTTGCAAAGGCTTTTGTTACAGTGCCACATGAGAGACTATTGTGCAAACTAAGGGATACAGGAATTGCAGTAAATATTTGCTTATGGATTGAGAGCTGGCTAAAAGACACAAAGCAAAGGGTTGTTGTAAATGGAACATACTCCAATTGGACTAATGTGATAAGTGGGGTTCCTCAGGGCTCAGTATTAGGTCCCCTACTTTTTAACATATTTATTAATGACATAGAAGTAGGACTCAAAAGTAGTGTCTCCATTTTTGCAGATGACACTAAGTTGTGCAAGGTAATAAAATCAGATAATGATGTACTTTCCCTACAAAGGGATTTGCATAAATTAGAGAAATGGGCGGCTAAATGGCAGATGAGGTTTAATACAAATAAATGCAAGGTTATGCATTTGGGAGGGAAAAATAGCCATGCAATTTATAATCCTAATGGAGCAAATCTAGGGGTATCAGATATTAAAAGGGATTTGGGAGTACTAGTGGACAACCACCTAGGTAGCAGTGCGCAGCAGCTGCAAAGGCAAGTAAAATATTAGCATTTATTAAGAAGGGTATAGAAGCAAGGGGAGCAAATATAATTCTACCACTATACAAATCCCTAGTACACCCTCATTTGGAATATGGAGTACAATTTTGAGCACCACTTCATAAAAAGGACATTTTAGAGCAGGAAAAAGTAAAGAGAAGGGCTACCAAACTAATAAGGGGAATGGAGGGGCTAAGTTATGAAGAAAGACTAACCAAACTAAACTTATTTTCGCTAGAAAAAAGGCGTCTACGAGGGGATATGATTACCCTTTTTAAATACATCCAGGGTCAATATAAGGATTTGTCAAGTGAACTTTTTGTAGCAAGAGATTTTCAACTGACAAGAGGACATCCTTTGAGGTTAGAGGAAAAATGATTTCACCTTAAACAAAGAAAAGGGTTCTTCACAGATAGGGTGGTTAAACTGTGGAATTCTCTACCAAAGGAGGTGGTAACAGCAAATTCGATAGACAACTTCAAAAAGGGGTTAGATATATTTCTGAATAAAGAGGGCATTCAAGGCTATCCTAGATAACTAGCAAGGAATATTGATCCAGGGAGAAATTTGATCGCCAGTTTCTGGGGTCAGGAAGGAATTTTGCTTTTTTTTTTTTCTTATGAGACAATTGGCAAAGTTTCAATGTTTGTTTTTTTCTGTTTGCCTTCCTCTGGATCAATTAACAATTAATAATAAATAGTCCACATATTAAAAATGATCAATAGAGATCTAAAAAGGTTGAACTTGATGGACTAACTCTTTATTCTTCCTCCAATACTATACTATTAATAATTATTTAACAACGAATTAATTAATAACTAATCTGCATATTGCAGATCAGAGGAGATCTTAACAGGTTGAACTTGATGGACTAAAAGTCTTTTTTTAACCTTAATTACTATGGCCCTCATTCAATTGCGATTTGGCCAATTGAATAGTGCTCTAAATAAGCACATAACATTTTTTTTAAATAAGTTTTTATTTAGGGAAAACCTTGCTTTTGGATAGATGTTTACTAACTAAAAACGTCTTAAGGGGGGGCGTGGCTAGCAACTGACGAGGCCAGACATGTTGAGTTGGAGCTCCTCGTTTAATACACTTTAAAAGGGCCATTTACCAAATTATATAACAACCTGGACACTTAAAACACCCAGCAGAGGTTCCCCCACCTCAAAGAGTTTAGAGGGGTGTTTATGAGCGCCAGAAGGGGATAATACCCCATTTACCAGGCGCCTTCTGAATCAGGGCCTACTCCGGAGGGCCGTGCCCAATCGGCCTCATTAAGAGTTCCTGCTCTCTGGATCCCTCCCCTGGCCTACCCTGTTCCCGAGGGTCCGGATCCCTGTGGAGGCCAGCCGCAGCGGGAGAAAACTGTGCAGGCGCGCAGTAGGAGACAGGCAAGCAGAGAGAAGCCGGGCTGGAGCGCAAACAGCAGGGGGACTAGCCTAAGCTGGTGACAGAAGGGGGTGCACAGCTTCATCCTCCCTGAAACATCCCACACGGGGCACAGAGCAGCAGAGGGCTCCAAGAAAAGGGGAAAGTGGAAGAGTGCCCTGCATGGAATCCCTATCCAGCTGAACTTTTCCCCCTGGAAGCCTGGAGGGAGAGAGTGTGGCGCTGCACTGCTGAGGACATACATAAGCAGGTACAGGGGAGAGACTATAGAGCTGTGGGGGGAGAGGATAGCCCTGATCCAAGGAAGGGGTACCCAGGGGGGCATCAGAAGCAAATTAGCCCCAAAAAAATTAAGCAATCCGGGGCCCCTTACCCACATATCCCCATCAAAGCTCTCCCCATACCCTGGGTCCAAGCAACCCAGCCCAACCTGTCTACTTAGACTCAGAACATTAAAAGTACACTGCACAGGACTGCAATGATAAAGAGTGCAGATTATCAAGCTTCACATCTATATGCTTCTGTGCTCCTAAAGTGATTTTATTGGTACCAACAGCACCGGGGTGCTTGAGATTGAACCAGGCACCTTACTACACTGTGTTATATAACGTCTTGTAACAGCACCATGAGGATTTACAATCTCACCCAAAACATTATATAAGTAGTCTCAATTGTCTGTACTCTGCTCCCACCCGGTGGCAACTTTCAACCACTACAGGCTTATTGTATACCAACATAGTATTGAACCTGCCAATATCTAGAACATCAAGGGGCCACAGCTCTCCACATTGTGCCTTCTGTCCCCCCATCAGGTCCTCCCAGTATCCTGGGTTTAAGCACACCAGGCTAACCTGTCTACAGAGACTCAGAACACTAAAATACACTTTGGACTGCACAGGACTTCAAAGGCAAAGAGTACAATTTATCTGGCTTTGCATATATATGTTGCAGGACTACTAATGTGACTTTATTATCACCGACACTATCGGGGTGTTTGGGTCTGAACCAGACACCTTATTATATTGCGTTATATAACACTCATCAACATTCGGCTTATCCATATACTAGAGAGAAACGGTAATACAAAGGACTGAATTAATTCCATATCACGACGTCACATTGGGGTTAACATACTAAATTTATCTTGGAAGATCTAAGGCAATATTTAGCCTAACGCAGACTGGGCCTGGACTCTGGAGGATGTTAACACTAAACCAGTTGGCAAACACCCTGCTCACTAAAGAAAAGATGAGATAAATGTAGGGCCAACACCCCTATAAATGGGCCACCCCCCCTCCTAACTCTTAAAGCGCACTTAAGAGATCCTTGCAGCAGCATTGCTACCCAGTGGGCCGGGACTCACCTTAATCTAGACCTCCTCCCCCAACTGCACAGACCAGGTCTACTGGAAAGCTCATTCCTAAACTAGGCCCTGCATCGCCCTGATCTACAATACAAAGGGCAAAAATCATGATGGTTAGAACCAAAAAGGGCGAGGGATCCCGACGGATAACTGAACATTTCCCCTCTACTACGGCTAGAAGATCCCCCCACCCGGAATCAATCTCAGGGGCTTCAGATATATCGGATGCTGAGGGCTCCCAAAAAGGGAATATGATGGATGCAAACTTATCCAATGACTCCAAAACCTGGTTTGAGAACATGCTAAAATCACAACTATCATTGGCAGTTCAAGATCTAAAACATGAAATCCAAGAATTGGGCCAGCGGACAAGTATTTTGGAATCTTCCCTGGACCAGGTCATAGACTCCCAAAGACAAGATCGAGTAGACATAGATACAAATGCAATGAAAATATGCTCTCTTGAACTCAAACTGGAGGACCTCGAAAATAGATCGAGAAGATACAATGTCAGATTCAGAGGCGTCCCAAACTCAATCACTGACCTTGAGCCGTATCTTTCAGACCTAATAAAATCAATTCTTCCAGACCCCCAGGAGGGTGAAATCGGCACTGAAAGAGCACATAGGGCACTTGGAGCATCCCCAAACCCTAACATGCCTAAAGACATCATCGCCCGCTTTCTGAGGCAACACACAAGAGATCAGATTCTCATTCACGCCAGAGGTCTAGACGAAATCAAGGGTCCTGACGGCACCACCATCCAGATTTATGCAGATCTCTCACCAGCCACCCTAGCGAGACGCAGGGAAATGAGACCGGCTGTGGAGGTACTTATACAACATAAAATTCCTTACAGATGGGGTTTTCCTTTCAACATCCAATTTACAGTGAATGGAAACAAGTTTATCGCTCAAGATGTGGAGGAATGCCAGACAATCCTTTCCTCCCTGAACTTATGGAAGGAGGGTGAAAACCCCAGCCCACTGGGCCAGGAACCAAAAGAGAAGCGAGATAGGCTGGTTAGACAATGGACGGTAGTTCCTGCCTCAAAGAGACAAAAAGCTGCAAGAAACCCACAACCTCAAGCGGCGAGAGAAGGGGGTCTAAGGCAACCCGAGTAACTGACAGGCCTACATCACCAGGCTTGGGCCGGGAGGCTCAAGTTGATATTGGCCGGGAAAATCCCCCCTCCAGAGAAGAGATGAGGGGACTGGCTAAGAGATAAGTTGCCTCCCTCAGAAGCCTAATGGACATTAGAAGCCGAAAGGAGTGTGATATAGGATGGAAGCCTACTGGGTTACTCTTAATTCACTTAATTGAATGTTTTGTGCTACACAATGCAAGGGGTGATAGGCCCATGGGGTGAGGCGGAGAGTTTTTCCCTTTTATTAAACGGGGTGTAAATTGAGTAGTTAAAATTTAGTCTGCCTCCTCGCCAGGGCTATATGCAGGAGAACAGGATTCTCATGCCCACCAAAAGCGCTAGAGCGCAAGGAAAAAGTTTTAGTTTAGATAAAAAAGTTGAAATTGTTTTGTTTCTGTTGACACATGTATTTCTGTACATTTCCCTGAATTATGTCTTGCATGTAAATGGTCTATCTCTGTTCTGCCTAGTACTCCCAAGGTCTCTCCAAGATGCAGGTGCACCTCGTCTCCTGGTCATCCCAGGGGGTCTCTCGTCTCCGGCTCTCTGGCCCTCAAACAACTTTCCCATCCTGAGCAGGAAAAATGTAAGTCACACACCAGGCACAGCACTCACAGACAGACAAGGATAAATGGCTAGGCCCGAATTTAAGATACTATCCCATAATGTGAAGGGATTTAACTCTCCTCATAAACGGCGTAAAGCCTTTCTTACATACAGGGAGCACCGCCCCTCAGTAATCTTTCTACAGGAGACACACTTCATGCGTAACAACCCCCCTAAATTTCTCCACAAACAATACCCACACTTCTATACAGCGGGTATGTTAGCCAAGAGGGAGGGGGTAGCAATTCTCTTATATAAGGACTTTCCGTTTATACTCCAGAGTAAAAAATCAGATCACGAGGGTCACTACCTGATTCTGACCGGGAAAATACTCGACTCGACAGTGTCTTTAATTGCGCTATATGCCCCACCTACGAACCCGTATCACACGGTCCGGAAACTACTTATGGCACTGGAGAAAGGGGACTTTGGTAGAATTATTCTGGGAGTGGACCTAAATTTAGCGTTGGATCCCGGATTAGACAGGTCTAAGGGGAGAGTGGGGCCCCACTTCCCCAGTAGGCTAAAACAACTTAAAACACAGCTAGCGAACCTGAACCTGGTAGATTCCTGGAGGGACCTTCATCCTAGGGACAGGGAGTACTCTTTCTACTCAGCCCCTCATAATTCATACTCAAGAATTGACTATATCATCATTGATGCTTCACTTTTGGATCAGACAAAGGAAGCGGAGATTATTCTGTGTACCTGGTCGGATCACTCAATAGACAAAATTGCCCTAGACTTTGGCACAGCATACTCCCCCTCCCCCCCCCCCCCCCGACATGGCGCATCAATGATACGCTACTAGCATTTCCTCAATCCAAAGATAAGATCCAGCAAGAACTTGAGATATATTTTGGGGAAAATACTAAAGGAGATGTAGAAATAGGCTGGGTGTGGGTGGCCCACAAAGCATATATTAGAGGGGTCTGCATGAAGATATCTGCTGAACATAAAAAGCAAAACAGGGCCCGAGAGGACGCATTAAATAAAGAGTTAATGAGATTGGAAAGGGCAATGCAGCAAGATAATTCTATTGGGGATAGGTCCCAGATTGAGAAAACCAGAGCGGAACTGGATATGATTCTGTCAGAGAGAACGGAGAGAGCGCTTAGAATCACGCATCACAAGTTTTATAGCAAAGCAAACAAACCTGACACTTTCCTAGCCAATAAATTAAAATCAAAGCAAAACCAATCTAGGATCTGCCAAATTAAATCGCCCCAAGGGCTAGTGACCTCCAACCCCACAAAAATTCAGGACATCTTTCAGGCGTATTATAGCAAGCTATATAAAGCCTCGAACTCCCCAGTTCAGGGGGAAACACAATCACTTTTATCCTCCCTGGATCTACCTAAACTAACGGAGGAGAATGTTACTTCATTGAATAAAGCAATCTCCCAGGAGGAAGTGAGCAAAGTTATTTTAGAATCAAAATTAGGCAAAGCCCCAGGCCCAGATGGCTTTACAAACACATATTATAAGAAATTTGTCAGCACTTTAGCCCCATACTTGACCACATTATACAATACAATACTGAAGGGACGACCAATCCCCCCAGAACTCAACAAAGCTGACCTGGTATTGTTTCCCAAGGAGGGGAGGGACCCGTTAGAAGCCAAGAATTACAGACCAATTTCACTCCTTAACAGTGACATAAAGTTTCTGGCCAAAATCATGGCGGATAGGATAGCTGGGTTTCTCCCCTCCTTGATTCACAAAGACCAGGTGGGATTTATCCCAGGGCGACAAGCAGGGGACAATATCAGGAAAATTCTGAATTTAGTCCACCATTCTAAATTAAATAACACTCCGGCCTGCCTGCTCTCTCTGGATGTAGAGAAGGCCTTTGACTCTCTGGAATGGCCTTTTCTCTTGGCTACGCTAAACAAATTCGGGTTTTCAGGGAAGTTTTTAAATCTAATTCGGACTTATTACAAAGATCCTAAGGTAAACTTAAGACTCCCGGGTGGGGGGAGGCCAGCAGTCAGCATCCAGAGGGGGACGAGACAGGGGTGCCCATTGTCACCGCTCCTATTTGCGTTGGCAGTCGAGCCCCTGGCACAATGGATTAGAGCCTCCCCGGAGATAAAGGGTATCCAAGTGGAGTCACATCATTTCAAGGTGTCACTATTTGCGGACGACTTACTATGCTCCATTTCGGAGCCATCGACGTCGGTACCACCCCTGATGCAAAAACTTGAACACTTCGGGATGCTTTCAGGATTGAAAATTAATGTAGAAAAAACTGAAGCCTTGGCCCTAGATATACCGCTCCCGGAGAAAGATTCCCTCACACGGAGGTTTAAATTTAAATGGGCTGGGAAGGGGATTAAATACCTAGGAATTTGGTTGACAGCTAAAGTACAAGATCTATATAAAGATAACTACCGGCCAATGTTCCGTTTACTCCAAGAGGAGATGATTAAATGGGGCAAATATAACATCTCCTGGCTCGGTAGGATTAGTTCGGTTAAAATGAACATTTTACCTAGACTGCTTTATTTATTTAGATCTCTACCGATCCAGATGCATATGAAAGACCTCTCAAACTTCCAAAGCAGGGTGTTCCGTTTTGTCTGGGGTGGGGGTCCCTCCAGGATTGCGAGAAATAACATGTACAAACATAAATCCAGAGGGGGGTTGGCATGTCCCAATTTAAAACTTTATTATCGAGCAGCTCAATTAGCTTTTATTCCCCAGGCCCACTTACCCGAAGCCCATCCGACATGGATGTTTGTTGAAAGCCAAGACATGATGCCCTATACATGGGACACGGCGGTCTGGATTCACCCACTCCCCACAGAGATTAAGAAATCTGCCAATCCTATAATAAGGAACTCCGCGGCTAATATTATCTGGGCCTTCAATCATACAGACCTTCTACCCCGGATATCCCACTTAACGCCTATACTTACGCATCCACTAGCTCCAGCAGGTATCTCACAGGTCTCTCGGCAATGGTGGAAGAATAACAAACTTGATAGATTGGGAAACTGGATGAGAGATGGTCGGGTATTAACATTCGAAACTATGAGAGACGAATATGACATCCCCCTTTATGAGCACTATAACTTTTGCAGATTGAGATACTTTGTAGATAAACTACTTAGGAGTTCAGGGGTCCCCTCCCGGAATGGGTTCTCTAGAATATGTGAAAAAGCCCCCCTTAAAAGAGGAGTGATAGGGGAATTATACGAGGTCTTCAATACCCCAAAATCATTAGCCAAAGAAAAATACATGAGGGAATGGGAAAAGGATATAGCCAAGAACTGGGAGATTGAGACGTGGGAGACTTCCTGGGCCAATCTCCTGAGGGGGTCACTAAACTATAGTGTATTAGAGACATCAATTAAAGTCCTTCATCGGGCGTATATTACCCCAGATCGACTAGCTAAATGGAGTAAGACGGAAAGTCCGAAATGCTTTAGGGGGTGCTCAGAGCTGGGCTCCTTTCACCATACTTGGTGGAGCTGCCCAAAGGTTCAGCAGTTGTGGACGGCAGTGGGTGACTTAGAGGATAGTATATTTGGACACCATATTGAAGTTACCCCAGAATCTAGTCTACTGGGGATTCCGGTGGCCTCTCTTTCTGCCCCCCACAACAGACTCCTACAATTTATCTTTTTAGCGACGAAATCACATATTGCCAGGAACTGGAGGAAAAAGACACTTGAGATAGGGGCAGTTCGAGCTAAGATTCACTACTTAGCGGTTAATGAAAGAATTTCCCACTCAGTGGCGGATTCAATCCCTAAGTATTTAAAAATATGGGGTCCCTGGATAGGATACACTGATATTAGAATCCCTCTACTCCAATGAAGGGGGAGGAGGAGGGAAGGGCACCCTCACCTTGTTGACAGGATACAGGGGGGGCTGGGGGCCAGAGAGGAGATACCGGGAGAGGAACTGCACCGATATGGAAGAAGACAGACAGGTATGCTAGGTTGGATCAATGACAAGATCGAGATAGAGAAATGTTTTCCAAAGAGGAAGGCTTAACATAGATGTGTCAGATAGAATGTTTTAGTTTAATTGGTTAGGTTAACATTTGTAAAAGTTTGTAAGCAACTCTTCCTGAAGATATAAGAAAAGATAACGGGGGGGGAATAGAATGGAAGGAAGGTACTGAAAGACTAACAAACGCAAATAATCATATTATATCCCTCTAGAGGTAAATGAGTCAGCCAATGGATAAAATTTGGGCTTTTTTATAATTTCTTTATGATCCTCTAAGTCATAGGTTAATAACGGAAAGTATTAGGAGATAACAACTTAACAACCAAAGAATAGTATTAGTAACGGATAAGTTTAGGGATACATGTTTAAATAACCAAGAAGGGTCCATTATAATTCTATACATTGGTTCATCGATAATAGCACGGAGGTAAATACGGAAAAAAGGAGGAGGCAGGATACAAGGATGAGATTTCACAATTGATGTTGGGGTATTGTTTTATTACGCTCAATATTGTACAACTGTTTGCACTTTGTATTCCTGCAATAAAAAATTATAAAAAAAAAAAAAAAACGTCTTAAAAAAAATATGTTATGTGCTTATTTAGACCCCTATTCAATTGGCCAAATTGCAACTGAATGAGGGCCTAAGTAACTATGTAATTTCCCACCAAATGGATTTGCATAAATTAGAGGAATGGGCAACTAAATGGCATATGAGATTTAATACGAATAAATGTAAAGTTATGCATCTTGGAAGGAAAAATAGCGATGTAATTTATAATCTTTTTTTGTTTCAAAGGTTTTTATTAGGTAACCAAATAAACAGGAGGATAGCATAAAAGCCAAGTAGCAGTTTGACATTATTAACATACAGTCATATGCAATTAAGGGGAAAAAGAAAGAAGAACATTACATTACACCATAAGAAAATACCATATAATAGTTGAAATCAAGTTAGCCAAAAAGATCTACCTAAGTTTCTCCAATTTTCTAAGGAAAAAGTGTACCTAAAATAAAACAGTTTGCTAGGCTCGGTCTAGCAGAGCAAACATCCAGAGCCTAAGTAAGATACGAACAGAAAAGAAAAGCAAAAAACAAACTATGTTTTATAGACACAATATAACTCTAATTTAGCTAAAACAGTATATTAAAAGAGAAAAAAAAAAAGCATTGTTGACTACACATGAAATTTAAATTCGAAAACAGATTTTTGCCTCAAGGGTACTGAAGTATAAATCCTGTTGGTTACCAGCTCGGATCCACCGCCCGTCCCGCCTCCTCCAGTCCCCGGTCCGCAGCTTCAAGCTGTAAGAAGTAGCAAAATATAGCACAATGTTAATTAAGAAGACTTCACTTGATAGGGGGTCTATAGGGAGAATTAATCCAGGGATTCCATATCTGGAGAAAAATAGGCATACGGTCCTCCATTAAATGGGTTAGCCTTTCATTTATAGCAATGTACTTCATCTTATTTATTTATTTTTTTTCTTCAGTTTTTACAAATAACAAACAGATATTACAAAATTATACGAAACACAAATATACAAATACAAGATATATTACAGTCATACAAAAACTAAAGGAAAAAAAAAAAAAGAGTTATGTCATGAGTTTAAAGAATGGTCATATTTATCCCAAATCAGCCAACTGTTAAACCTGGATAAAACAATGCCCATGTCATATAAATTCCTTTCTAATTCTCTGTTCTTTTTCAGAATTGTTAATAATTCATGGAATAAGTTCTGATTTCCAGCGTCTGGCAATAAGCCATTTGACTACTGAGACTACCTGTATAATTAAAGCTTGTTCTTCCATCTTAAGCCTATTGTCCATGATGTGAAGAATAGCCATTTCACATGTTGGCTTAATGATTTTACCGCAAATTTTAGAAATATATTCAAAAATCAAACTCCAAAGTTTCTTAATGGGGTCACAGTCCCACCAAATATGTTTGTGCGTCCCCTGCTGATTACAAAGCCTCCAACAAAGCCCCTTATTAGGATTATTGTTAATAATTGCTATCTTTACTGGGACAAAGTACCACCTCTGAATCACTTTAAAATTGACTTCTCTAAATGCTTGATATTTAATAATTTTCTGTGAGAACGCAAACGCTCTTGACCAGTTTTCCAGGTTAATTAAGTTATTACATTCTTTTTCCCACTTAAGCATACCTGGAGATTTTTCCATCTTATCCTGTTTTCCTAATATTTCATAGCATTTTGAAATTATATGTTTCCTGTCATTATAAAGTACTAACTTTTCAAAATTGGTTAATGATCTGTTTGAGGTAATTAAATATTTGGAATTTAAAATAACTTTTTTAACTCGCTCATATTCCAACCATTTAGACGATGTAAAACTAAAATCAGCACATCATTTGAAAAAATACTTAATTTCACCTTTATCGAACAGATCTCCCAATGTCTGTATATTCCAATTACGAAGATAGGCCAAATTAAGAACATTACTTACACCTAACAGTGACATTTCCGAACACGGAATTCTTGAAAGGTTTAGTTTTTTCTTCCATTTAAGCCAAAATTTAAACCCTGATTTAATTATTATTGACGTAATATTATTATTGGGAAATTTATAATACCAAAGCCAATCACTTAATGATAAGCCCTTAGCTAAACATTGTTCTATAGTTATCCACTTATTTTGTTTTGTTTTAGTGGACCAGGGTATAAAATGAGATAGCATTGCAGCCATATAATATTCTTCAACACAAGGGGACGCAATGCCTCCTTTTATAAAGCTCTTCCTAACAATCCTTGAATTAATTCTAGATTTTTTCCCATTATATATAAATTAATCGATCAAGGTTTGGTATTTTTTAATTACAGTTTCAGGAACGGATAAAGGCAAACATCTAAATAAATAATTTATTTGCGGTAATATGGACATTTTTATGGCTGCTATTCTACCGAACCAGGATTATCTTTTTGATTTCCAATTTATTAGTTGGTTTTTAATTTTGTCATATAATTTCGAGAAATTAATTTTAGTTAGATTTTCCAATTTTTCAGAGAATTCTATTCCCAAATAATTGATTTTATTTAACTCCCAATCAATTTCCCAAATATTTTTCAGAGAAGTTATTTCATCTTCGTCTATATTTATCGTTAATACCTCTGTCTTTGACCAATTTATTTTATAGTAAGAAATTAAACCAAATTTGTTTATTAAAACCTGAATCTGAAGTAAAGAATTTCTAGGTTTGGCTATAGTTAATATCACATCATCAGCATAAAGCATAATTTTATGCTCAGAATCACCAATTCTAATTCCATGAATTTTCTTATTCATTCTAATGGCTTCTGCCAAAGGTTCCATCATTAAAACAAAAATTAAAGGAGATAATAGGAGATCGTGGACAACCCTGACGGGTCCCATTGGTAATAGAGAAAGTGTTTGTTTTTAGGCCATTTCCTACAACACAGGCAGTGGGGTTTGAATATAAAGCCCCTATAGATTTCACTCCAAAATCTTCAAAACCGAATTTTAGTAATACTTGATTCATAAAATCCCAGTTTAGCCTGTCAAAGGCCTTTTCTGCATCTAATGTAATAACTATCGAAGGTTTATGATTATCTTTACAAAAAGAAACTACGTCAATTAATCTCCTTGTATTATCGGCTCCCTGACTATCTTGTAAAAAAAACCGATTGATCCATATTTATTAATTTACCAAGGCACAAGCTCAATCTTTTAGCTAAAATTTTTGCATATAATTTTTCTATCCTTGTTCATTAAAGATATCGGTCTATAATTCTTACACCACCTTATATCTTTATTTTGCTTTGGAATATTAATTATAACTGCCTCTAACATTTCTTTAGGCGCACTCCCCTTTCTTTTAATTTCATTGAACACTTCAGCTAGATGTTTCATAAGTACAGTTTTAAAGGTTTTTTAATAATAATTTACAAAGCCATCTGGACCAAGGGCTGAATTTAACTTTAAGTTATCATTTACTTCTTCAATTTCTAATGTTTTTATTTCACTGTTTATATAATCTAGATCCTCCTTAGTGATTTTGGGAAGCGAAAGTCTATCAAAAAATGTATTAATATCTTCTGTTTTTGGTTTTATAACTGCATCGTTACTTTCTAAATTGTAAAGATTTTCATAAAAGTCAAAAAAGGCCTTTTCAATATCACTAGGATTTGTTAATGTAATTAAGTCCTTTTTATTTTCAATTATTAATTCATCTATTCTATTAATTGGTTTATTGTTTTTTAATTTCCGAGCTAAGAGTTTGCCAACTTTATTATCCAAAAAATATTTTCTCTGTTGAAGTTTCCACAGGCTGTTATCAATATTTTTTTTGACAATTTTATTTATTCCGTTTTTTTATTTTCTAATCTCTATACTCTTATCAGCTGAAGGGTATAATTTATTTTGTCTTTCAAGGATTGCTAATTGCTCATATAAGTCTCGGAGTGATAGACCACTCTGTTTCCTTCTATGTCCACCCCATGAGAGTAACATTCCTCTTATATATGCTTTATGGGCATTCCAAATCGTTGAGGGCTCAGGAACTGAATTCTCATTAACTTGGAAAAAGTTTTCTATTTCTTCCCGTAATAATATTTGTTTATCTGAATTATTAAATAATGAAATATCCATTCTATTTCTAGAATACTTCTTTTGAGTCAAATGATCCTTAATCTGGAGTTCTATCATAGCATGATCTGACCATTTAATTATATTAATCTTGGTAGAGTCTGTAACTGCCAAGGTTTCCGAGTCAACCAAAAAGTAGTCTATTCTAGAATAAGACTTATGGCGGTGAGAATAAAACGTATAGTCTCTTACATTACCATATCTTAACCGCCAAACATCATATAACTCAAATCTCACTAAGGATTCATAGAACAGATTAGCTTTCCTTTTTGTATGCCCATGTAAATATTCTTGATTATTACTTTTCCTATCTAAAGATACATTCAGTACCATATTAAAATCGCGGCAAACAATTAGTTTGCCTACTTTAATATTTTTAACCCGTTTTAAGTAATTTGTTTAAGAACCCATTTTGTCTCTCATTGGGTGCATAAATATTTACTATAGTGTAGTTTAGATGGTTGATTTTTCCGGCCCATATAACAAATCTCCCTTCCAAGTCTTCTTCTCTATATTGCTCACTAATGTTAACATTTTTATTAAACAAGATCGATACTCCACGCGACTTCTTTTTATATGTTGAATCGACCTTAATAGTAAAATACCTATCGTTCCAGAAAGGGACTTTATCTTTTTGCCAATGCGTTTCCTGTACACAAACAACATCAGCTTTAATTTTCCGAAATTGATCTATTAACACTTGCCTCTTAAATGCAGAGTTCCATCCTTGTACATTCTGTGAGACTATCTTAAATCCCATCCAAAAAACCAAAGGGACCCCTTAGGGTACCACTAAAAAAAAAGATACCATTCTATACCACCCAGAATTTGACATAACCTTAAAATTGAATACCTGAACATTAAAAGTTTTACAACTATTCCACATAAAAACATACATATTTTCATACAAAACCGAGACATGATGTACCCTACCAAAAGACAGATGACTATAAGTCTAATGGTTAATTTGGCTAGACCAATCTACGTCTAGCAGCCCCACCATGGTAGCCCGCCCCAGAGCACCATTCGTTCTCTTCTGTATATATTATCAGGAGAAAGCAGAGAAGGAACCCCTTTAACAAGTAGTGGAAAAGGAAAGGGAAAAACATGGGGAGCCACAGGGGAAGAGAGAAATGGAAGATGGGAGGACGGACATATTTAATGCTTCTTATTCTTCCTTCTACCCTCCCTTCTATAACTTCTTTATCTAATTGCTACTATTTGTATGCTGGAACAAAAAGTATCCAACTTTTCTATTATCAATCAGTGATTGTTCTGTGAATTTATAGTGTTATTTATAGTGTAAATGTGTATCTTCCTTTACTAACAATATCTTATTTTCTCTATTACCTTACTATTTTTACCTACATTCCCATCAGCTACCCCATTATTTTGCTCTCCTCCTCTCCTTTGTAAGTGAACGAATGTTCAATAATAACATTTGTGAAGTGTCTTCTTACTAACCAAACATAGGTCCTCATTCAATTTGAATTTTGGCAATTGAATAGGGCTCTATATAAGCACATAACATATTTTTTGACAGAAGTTTTTAGTTAGTGAAAACCTTGCTTTTGGATAGAAGTTCAGTAACTAAAAAGTTCTGTGAAATTTGTTTGTATGTGCTTATATAGAGCCCTATTCAGTTGGGCAACTCGGAATTGAATGAGGCTCATAGTGTTTAATTCCTTTCCTCTCTTCCAAGCCTCCCTCCACCCCCCCCCCTCCCACCACCATGTTCCCCCCACCCCTCCCTATTTCCTTCTCCACTCTAAAAGTTGAAGATTTTGAAAATTATCAACAGTTTCCTTAACAGATTCCACAAAGGGTATGTTCCATTCCCTCAACATAGTTTCCCCCTCTTCCACCGAAATAGCAATTTTTTTCTGATTATCTTTAAAAATGATCAATTTAGTAGGAAAAGCCCATTTATATGAAATATTTTCCTTACGTAAAGCTTTAGTAATTTCTTGAAACTTTCTACGTTTTGTTAAAGTCTCTCCAGAAAGATCTGTAAAAATAATCAGATTTTCAAACGGAGGATCAAATTTAGTTTTCACCCATGATGCTTTTAACACTGCTTCTTTATATTCAAAGAAGTGTAATCTAACTATAACATCTCTAGTATTAGCACCCTTGAGGTCTTTAGGTAACGGGATCCGATGTATCCGGTCTATCATATTGATCCAGGGTTTAATGGGCTTTGCTAGATGAGAAAAAAATGCAGTTACAAAAGCCTTAAGTTCATCAAAATTGAGGGTTTCCAGGATGCCTCTTAATCTCAAATTATTCCGTCTGGAAAAGTCCTCTTGATGTGTAGCTTTAATTTCCATACGTTCCATTTTACATTCCAGATCTGCTGAATAATTAACTACTTTTTGAAATTCTTTAATTAAAATTTCGTGAGTTTTTTCTAATTCCTCCACTCTATCCAACAAGCTATTAATCGCTAATTTATTTAGTTGGATTTCCTGTAAAAGGTCAGATCTTAAAGTAGATTGGAATTCATTAAGTGGTTTTTTCATAATAGAAATGGTTAGAACTTCATCTTCCTTTGTATCAGCTGATTCAACTGATTCATCATTTGTAGACAGTTTTGTTTGATTTAATCCCGGTGATGAGTAAATATGTGTAGGGAATTCTCTTTGTGGGGAACTCATAGCTCCTAAATTCCTTTTGGAGCATTCCCAGTATTTTTCTTAATTTTAGATTTGGGTTTAGTGGCGTAGGAATCTTTATCCTTCATATTGCCTGATAATTCCCTCAAAAAGGTGCATATCAGGTGCAAATCAGCAGTATGAGTAATTTTTTTAAATTTCCTTTGCCATCCAAACGATTCAAACTCAGGCCAGACTTCATAAAATGCTCTTATAGAGCTAATGTGTCAGGAAAGAAGGTTACTGAAACAGGTTACCACAGAAAGGTGCATATCAGGTGCAAATCAGCAGTATGAATAAATAGCTTAAATGTCCTTTACAATCCAAACGATTCAAATTCAGGCCCAACTTCATAAAATGCTCTTATAGAGCTAATGTGTCAGGAAAGAAGGTTGCTGAAACAAGTTACCTCAAAAAGGTGCATATCAGGTGCAAATCAGCAGTATGAGTACATAGCTTAAATGTCCTTTACAATCCAAACGATTCAGACTCAGGCCCAGCTTCATAACATGCTCTTATAGAGCTAAAGTGTCAGGAAAGAAGGTTGCTGAAACAAGTTACCTCAGAAAGGTGCATATCAGGTGCAAATCAGCAGTATGGGTAAAAAAGCTTAAATGACCTTTGCAATCCAAATTATTCAAACTCAGGCTTATCTTCATAAAATGCTCTTATAGGGCTAAAGTGTCAGGAAAGAAGGTTACTGAAACAAGTTACCTCAGTAAGGTGCATATCAGGTGCAAATCAGCAGTGTGAATACGTAGCTTAAATGTCCTTTACAATCCAAATGACTCAACCTCAGGCCCATCTTCATACATTTCTCTATAGAGCTAAAGTGTCAGTAAAGAAGGTTACTGAAACAAGTTACCTGAGCAAGGTGCATATCAGGTGCAAATCAGCAGTGTGAATAAAAAGCTTAAATGTCCTTTACAATCCTCCATTTTCAGGTATCTTAATATGGAGAATTTGGCATTTAGCCAGAAAAATATGTAATTGACAAACTTTCCTCAGTATAAATTATATCATCTCTTTTTAGGAATATAAATTACAGTGGGCTGTTTGTTACTCATAACCTGCGTATCCACTGTCTCCCCTATGCAGTAATCTGTATCCAGAGACCACTCACAGCTCTCCAGTTCTCCAGTCAGCCTCTCTGGCTAGGCATTTGCAGCCACTTTCCCCTTCAGAATCTGCCAGATAATGTTACAGTGCTGCTCTGTGGACTATGTCCACTGTTTGGAAAGTGTGCTGCCAGCCTGCTCTCCCACCTCCACTTCCTGCATCCAAATCAGCTCCCCCACTCATCTGCTGCACATCGCCACTCTGGGTCTGAAGCTTCTCACACAGAATCTCCCAGCAGTGCTGCTCTGAGAACGCTTAGTGTTCATGGCGGGCTATCTGCCCCATCTAGCACAGCATGATGAGCTTCCTGGGCGGGGACTCGTACTTCATCTTATTGATGACTGATTGTAAAGTAAGAGTGGGAGATTTCCATTGCCTGGCTATATGACTCTTTGTTGCTAGCATTAAGTACTGAAGGAGTGAGCCATGCACTGGGGAGTAAAACACATACACTCTTTCTCCCTGATGTTTCAGTCTCCTCGAGCAGTCT
The DNA here is from genome assembly GCA_027410445.1 of Discoglossus pictus. Classification (NCBI taxonomy): domain Eukaryota; kingdom Metazoa; phylum Chordata; class Amphibia; order Anura; family Alytidae; genus Discoglossus; species Discoglossus pictus. The sequence continues at coordinate 165,125,190 of CM050165.1, forward strand.
CTGGATGTGCTTAAGTTTTTTGGAGAATTTATCTCCCTGGGACTTAGAGGGCATATCCATGCTAGGGTCTAGAGCTAAGTTGATATCCCCCCCTAGAATGATTTTGCCTGTATCTATTGATTTGAAATGAGCAAGGAGTATTATGGGGGGCGGTAGTGGGGGAGTACAGAGCTATAAGAGAGATCCTAGTGTTCAGAAGGAATCCTGTTAGTAAAATGTAGTTGCCCTCTGGGTCAATTTTTTTACTCTCCACGTTGAAAGGGAAGTCTTTATGGAGTAGCATAGCCACGCCTGCCTTCTAAGTGGGACAAGTTGAGGTTATGAAGTAGGGGTATGATTTGTGTAAGTAAGGGGGGGGGGGTTCCTTTAGCAAAAATGAGTTTCCTGCATAAATATTACTGAGGGTCGAGGTGATTTATATGAGATAAACACTTTACGCCTTTTAAATGGGGAATTAAACCCTTTAACATTGTGAGTGAGAAAGGTGAAAGAAGTGTCAGTCATTGTACCAGTGGGAGTAATGAATGCTCAGGAAGATGTTGAGACCACCGCTAAGCTCATGGTGGCCGAGGACCAGAGGCGGAGGAGGAGCGAAGGACCGGAGCCAGACAGCCCAGGATGCAGGGGAGAATAGAGACAAAAAGAACAGTTTAAAACATTCAGAAAATCAACATCTTATCAAACAATATAAAAAAACTATATAAAAGTATAGTGGAGGTAAATCCTTAACTAAATAACTTAAGGCACATGAAGTGCTGAGGGCAGGGGGGGCGGGGGGGGCATCTCCCCAACCTTGGAATCCCTACTAGTGAGGTTGGGCAAAGTATAGGTCCAGGCGTGTAAAATGGTTAATGGACTTGAGGGGGCCCGTGTAGGAGGGTTTTTAAATCTAAGATTGGATTTAAATTGAGGGGCCTGAGGGACCCCGGTTTAGGCCAGCCCAATGCCAGGGGGGTTAGGGGTGAGTGGAGACTAGGGCGGGGGCCTTTCTGGGAAGGTTAGTGGATCCACCACGGGTCTAAATTATATGGAAAGATCTAAATGGGCTTGATGTTGCCTTGTACAGGAGAATGGGAAGGGGGTTAAAGCCCTTTCTCAGTAATATAGTGGATACAGTTTAAGATCTGACTCCCAGGGACAATAAACATACGGGGCATACCAAACCTGGTACAGGGGAAAGTCGACTTGGTGTGGGTAAGAGAACCAAGTAATCTAAAGTTCCAAAGTTGCCTTGGAAAGTATGTAGGAATTCAGCATATCCTACTGGGAAGTGCAAGCCTAGAGTAATGACTCCAGATTGCAAGTCTTAAATAGTCATTGATGAATATCAGGGAAAGTGATCCAAAATTAGATTTTCGTGGATGAGGAACGCACAACCGGATTACTAGGAATGTCCAGCGAGGGTTCTGAAAGAAGCGTAGAGATGTTTGGTGTGACTTTGCCTATTCGGGAAGGTTTCCAGGGTCGCTTAGGTTTCGAGGCTGTCACCCATTGCGTAGTCGGGCGTTGAGAAGGCAGCATTTTTGCAGGTTCCACCGAGCTGGGGTCCAGAGGGTTTAGGGGTTCCAACAGTCCAGGATCTGGGGCTAGATTGAGTTGAGCCAGGAAAGCCATACATTCTTCCAGTGAGAAAGCTGTATAAGTGGATGAGCCCACTTGAAAGGAGAGGCTGAATGGGAAGCCCCATCTATATTTAATTTTGTTGTGAATGAGGATTGCAATTGCGGGCTTCATGAGTTTACGTTTCCAGAGCGTAGATGGTGCTAGATCCGCATAAATCTGCAGAGTGGAGCCGTCTGGACCCACAATGGCGGGGGACTTTCTGGCTTCCTGTAGAAGAAGGTCTCTTGCATTCTGGCGGAGAAAGTGGACCAAAACGTCCTTTGGTTGATCAGAGTTTGGGGGACCTCCCAAGGCTCTATGAGCTCTCTCGATTTCCCAAGCTGACTCTTGGCACGCCGGTAAGATGGACTGAATAGTTGTTTGCAGGTACAGCAAAAGATTAGTTACCGCTTTAGGGATGCCACGGAAGCGAACATTGAATCGTCTCCAGCGCTTCTCCAGATCTTCTAGCTTGGCTTCAAGGGTGGAAATTTGCAGTGAGTGTTGGTCAATCACTTGCCTATCAGAAGATTGTGACTCAATGATTTGATCTGTTAGGTTTTTCAGGTGGTTGGTACGTTGACCCAAGTCTTGGATTTCCTGCTTGATTTACCTGACTGCCGTGGATAGGCGAGCTTGTAAGAGAGCATCTATTCTTGCCACTGTCGCATCTGTCAAGTCCACATGTGGAGGGCAATTCGGGGTATCCTCTATGTCCGAGCTGTCTGAAGAGGTGGGGTCTGACTGTGAAGATGGAGCCGATGGAGGGGCTTGTGTTTGAAAGTGATCCTTAATTCCTCTAGATTGCTGGGTTTTCTTGCTAGATTTCCCCATGATGGATAGGAAGATAGTGTTTTCAGCAGGTAAAGCTGAGGCACGAAAATGTGAGAGAACACTGTCTAGGCTGACAATCAGGAGGTACAGGGATAGGCTTTCTTTCTGTTAACAAGTAGGGATTATATCCGCTTAGCTCCCGTCCCAGTCATAACACACCAGTAGGCCGGGTGCAAGAGGTCTCCAGTCTGGTCATATCAAGTAATTGGGCCCGGCGCCTTCAGGTACACTTATAGTGCTATTCAGGTATTATGATAGGAAGACTTGGCTGGTGAGAAAGCGTAGGGAGAAAAAAATCTTGTCCCATGAGATAGCTGAGAGGAGTAGGTAATGATGAGGAGTGCAGGGAGTTGGTAACTGAAAGGCCTTATAGCTCTCAGTCAATGTTGTATGGAGCTGCAAATACTTTGTAGGCCCACCAGATGGCAGTGTGGTGTAGTTTTATTGTTGCAGGTCTGAATTTGCAGGCCTGAAATTTGCCCACTAGTTGGAGCTGTGCAGATTTATTAAGTGAGCTATTTCTATCAAGTTGTTGTGTTCAGACCTTTGTATGTAATTTATAATCTTAATGGAGCAATCTAAGGGTATCAGATATTGAAAGGGATTTGAGAGTACTTGTGGACAACCACCTAGGTAACAGTGGTCAATGCCAAGCAGCATCTGCAGAAGCAAGTAAAATACTAGCATGTATTAACAAGGGTATAGATTAAGGGAAGCAAACATCATTTTCCCACTATACAATTCCCTAGTACGCCCTCATTTGGAATATGGAGTCAATTTTGGGCACCACTACATAAAAGGACATTTTAGAGCTGGAAAATGTACAGAGAAGTGCAATAAAGCTAATAAAGGGAATGGATGGGGCTAAGTTCTGAAGAAAGACTAACACAATTAAACGTATTTACTATATACTATATATCCAGGGTCAATACAAAACTTTGTCAAGGGAACTTTTTGTGCCATAAGGTTTTCAACTGACAAGGGGACATCCTTTGAGATTAGAAGTAAAAGTATTTCACCTTAAAGAAAGAAAAGGGTTCTTCACAGTAAGGGTGGTTAATCTGGGGAATTCTCTACCAAAGGAGGTTGTGACAGTGGATTCGATAGATAACTTTAAAAAGGGATTGGATATATTTTTAAATAAAAAGGGCATCAAGGGCTATACTGGATAAATAGAGAGGGAGTGTTGATCCAGGGATGAATCCGATCGCCAGTATCTTGGGTCAGGAAGGAATATTATATTTTTTTCCCTGTTGAGACAAAAAGTTTTCCTTCTTCTGGATCAATTAACAATACATCCGCGTATTGCAGAGGAGATCTAAAAAGGTTGAGCTTGATGGACTAAAGTCTTTTTTCAACCTAAATTGCTATGTAACTATGTAGCAGCAGTAACCCCTAAACCATAAAATTAAACCTAACCCTAAACAATTAGCTTAATAGTACAACATAATAACATTGTGCGAGCCTGCGACCAGAGCCACAGCCAGATCCAACCAGAGCCACAGCCGGGGGCCAGCCATTCACCGCAAGTCGCGGAAAGGACCAATTTCCTGTTATCTTCACGTCAGCAGTGGCATCCAGCGGCCTCTTTCATTTGTTTTTAGGGGTAGAGTTAGGATTGGGTTTGGTTTAGGGGATCATTCCTGTTTTCTGCCCACCATATTAGGGTTAGGGTAGTGGCAAATGATAAGCTTTACAGCTTTTAAAATAGTGACTCGCTATGTAAAGTTTATCATCTGCCACTACCTTAAATCTAATCTTGCCACCTAGTGGTTGCTGGCCGCCGCTGCAGCCAGGCAGAAAACAGGAAAGGTGCAGGTTAGGTTTAGGGTTAAATCTATTTTGATTAATTAATAATTTATTTAATTTGTTCATAGGGTTAGGTTATGCTTAGGGTTATTGTTTATAGTTAAATCTATTTTGATTAAATAATAATTTTGTTTTCTCATTAATCGAACACTCACACTAAGAAAAAACTTAACAAAATCTCAGCAAACATCCTCCACGCCACCTAGTGGCTGCTGACAAACACTGCTGATGGGGAGATAAAAGGAAAGAGACATTCTCATCCCTTTTTTAGTCTAGAGAGGTGCTGGTAACCTTTTAGTGCTTATGAGGATTAGCCTTTAGATCCTGGACATTTTTAACTGTGTTATCCCATATGTACCACACTAAATGTTCATCTAGCTTTGCAGTAAAAGTGCAGTTTAAATTCCACAATAATCTGTCTATAACTGTGACTAATGGTGATTGTATGTATAATGTGTTAGGCTCTCCTCATCCCTGAGGACCAGCATTGATTCCAAGACTGGCTGTTGTGAAATACTGCCTTCTGCTTGCACCACGACTGAAACTGCACTGCTATATAAAAACAGTTTTAAAAGGCCACGAGTAGGAAAGGAATATATTTGCCTCCAAAATACAAAATGTTTTAACTCCCCAAATAAAGCATATGTTGTGAGAACCTGGTGGCCGTGAGTAGGGGCTATACTAGCCCAGAGCCACCTGCTATAGACTACAGTTTACCCACAAGGACCTTTGGGTTCTTTGAAATCTCTGCACCAGCACCCTGATATCTGGTTTCTGTATCAGTCAGAGTCTCTCCATCAGTAATCAGCGCTTCCAGGAGTCCCAGTAACCTTATTGTGGTAGTGACCAGGATCAGGTTACTTGTAGGGTGGAGATAGGTTCAGTATTGCAGCCATCAGAAACAAAATAAAGTAACCATACGATTTCTATATGTCTCTGAGTGAACTGATTATTTTGAAATGACAGCAGTATTTATAGGGGATAGATACAGAGGGGGTGTACACAGCACAACAATGAGAGGGTGTGGCAGAGGTTGAGGAGGGGGGTTGAGGATAAGAAGGGAGGTTGAGGAGGGGGGTTGAGGTTGAGGAGGGGGTTGAGGAAGGAGGATTAGGATGGGGGGATGGAGGAGGGGGTTGAAGATGGGGGGTTTGAGGAGGGGGTTGAGGAGGGAGGATGAGGAGGGAGGTTGAGGAGGGGGTTGAGGATGAGGAGGGAGGTTGACGATTTTGCTTCAAAGTTCTTTATTTGAAATTATTTTTTTTCCCCTGAAATTACCTTCTTAAAATGAGGTGCGTGTTATATGCCGGTGCGTGTTATACGCCGATAATTACGGTATATATATATATATACTAGCGAATTGCCCGTCAAAAAATGACGGCAATCAAATCGTAAGTGAGCTAATGCTGTTTGGTGTGTAATAGTAAAACATATAATATAATAATAAATGAATATACTTTACCTATTTTGAAGCATTATGTTGAAGAGCTGACAATCTGTTTTCATGTTGCTGCAGCATTAGTGGTGTGGAGGTGAGCGTGATGAATGTGTGCAGTGTAACTGTGCGTGCGCGAGACGAAACCGCTAGCGTAGTGGTGTACTTCCGCATTGGCGTGAAATGGTGGGTTATCTGAGTTATGCGTCTTTGCGGATTATCCGTCGGTGTTTTGTGGTGTTTTTCGAGTTTCGTGTGTTGTTTTGCGAGTGTGTAGTGGTGTTTTACGTGTTGAGAGTGCTGTAGCCTCGTTTTGGTTTTTTTCGTCGGCCATGTTTTCTCTCGCTTAGCGATTTCATTAGTGTGTAAAGTGTTTTATTTTTATTGAAATGAATGTGTAACTTGGTTTTTTGAGGTGCTGGATGGTTCCTCTTGCTGTAGGTAATTTTTTTATGTGTGTGTTGTGTGTATTTATTGTGTTTGTAATGTTTGTATGTCGGCGTGTTGCGTCCGATGTTTGCGAGGTCGTAATGTGTGGTAACGTGTGTCGTATGGTATTTGCGTGTGTAGCCTTGTTTTCGTTTTGTTCGGCGGCCATTTTTTCTCTCGTTTATCAAAGTTTTTATTGTGCAAACTCTTTTATTTTGAGTGAAATGAAGGTGTGAGTTGCATGTTTGAAGTCCTGGATGCTCCCTGTTGCTGTAGGTAAGGTTTTTATGTATGTGCTGTGTGTATGTATTGTGGTTTTAATTTTGTAATGTTCGCGAGTTGCGTCCGTGTGTTGCGAGGCCGTAATGTGTGTGAACGTGTGTCGTATGTTGTTTGCGAGTGTCGTAATGTGTGTATCGTGAAGTTTGCGAGGGTCGCAGTTGCTGGCATGGAGCGCCTTAGGCGGTCCATTCCAGCAACTGAGGCCCTCGCTTCGCACCATCTCTGCACCAGCACCCTGATATCTGGTTTCTGTATCAGTCAGAGTCTCTCCATCAGTAATCAGCGCTTCCAGGAGTCCCAGTAACCTTATTGTGGTAGTGACCAGGATCAGGTTACTTGTAGGGTGGAGATAGGTTCAGTATTGCAGCCATCAGAAACAAAATAAAGTAACCATACGATTTCTATATGTCTCTGAGTGAACTGATTATTTTGAAATGACAGCAGTATTTATAGGGGATAGATACAGAGGGGGTGTACACAGCACAACAATGAGAGGGTGTGGCAGAGGTTGAGGAGGGGGGTTGAGGATAAGAAGAGAGGTTGAGGAGGGGGGTTGAGGTTGAGGAGGGGGTTGAGGAAGGAGGATTAGGATGGGGGGATGGAGGAGGGGGTTGAAGATGGGGGGTTTGAGGAGGGGGTTGAGGAGGGAGGATGAGGAGGGAGGTTGAGGAGGGGGTTCGGCACTCCATGCCAGCAACTGAGTCCCTCGCCCAGTGCCCTCGCTACGCGAGGCCTGCGGCTCGCTGTGCGAGCCAGCAAGCGTGAGCAACGGCCCGTACGCTGACAACTATATATGTGATATATATATATATATATATATATATATATACACACCTACATAGACAGAACCTATTATACATGTATTATATTACATATAAAATGATATATATCCCCACAACCCCCCAGCAACTAGTATATATATATATATATATATATATATATGTATATATATATATATATGTATATTTAAACCAGGTTTTCTTGTTCCTCTTCTGTAGTGCAGTGAACCCCTGCAACCCCCCCCACCCCCCCAGCAGCACCATTTGGCCCCACAATTCCTCCAGCAACACCATTCACCCACCAGCAGCCCCATTCCCCGCCCCCCCAGCAACACCATTCAACCCCAGCAACCCCATTCACCCCCAGCAGCAGTCCCCAGCCTCCCAGCAGCTCCATTCCACCCCAGTAGCCCCATTCACCCACAGTAGCACTATTCAGCCCCCAGCTGCACCCTTCAGCCCCCCAGCAGCAGCACCCAACCCTCCAGCAGCCCCATTCAGCTCCCCCAGCAGCTCAATTCCACCACCAGCAGCCCCATTTAGCCCCCAGCAGCCCCATTTAGCTCCCAGCAGCCCCATTTAGCCCCCAGCAGCACCATTTAGCCCCCAGTAGCACCATTTAGCCCACCAGCAGCACCATTCAGCCCCCTCAGCAGCTCCATTCCACCCCCAGCAGCCCCATTTAGCCCCCAGCAGCCCAATTTAGCCCCCCCCGCAGCATCATTCACCCCCAGTAGCAACCTATCCCAACTCCCCAGCAGGCCCATTCCACCTATAGCAGCCCCATATAGCCCCAGCAGCCACATTCACCCTCAGCAGCACTATTCAGTCCCCAGCAGCCCCATTTAGCGCCCCCAGCAGCATCATTCACCCCCAACAGCAACCTACCCCAACTCCCCAGCAGCCCCATTCCACCTATAGCAGCCCCATATAGCCCCAGCAGCCACATTCACCCTCAGCAGCACTATTCAGTCCCCAGCAGCACCATTCAGCCCCCCCCAGCAGCACCGTTCACGCCCAGCAGCAGCCCCATAACTCCCAGCAGACCCATTTAGCCACCAGCAGCACTATTCAGCCCCCACAGCAGCATCATTCACCCCCCACCTGAGGCAGCACCATTCACCCTCCAGCAGGGGAAGGATATCCAGTAATGGGAACCGAACCACGTAGCTCAGTGCACAATTAAGAGGAGGGGGCTGCTGAGGGTGCAATGGGGGTAGACACCAGTGATAGAGCCGTCCATGCAACACATTGCCCTGCTGAACAGAGGCAGTGGATCGGTGGTGGTCCGTGGCCCGGGGTTGTGGAACCCTGATTTAAAGCGTATTGTTTACAAATAATTAAAATTTCTGATAGCATATTTTAAACACTACAAAAGTTATTTTTTGAGAGAAAAAATGACTGGAATTGTAAAATTGCAGAGTCAATCTGAGAACAAATAATACCTAAGTAGGCAAGTCAGGGAAACAAGAGGTCACACCACCCTGAAGCCGAGCAGGGTTGGGCCTGGTAAGTACTGGGATGGGAGACCACCTAGGAATACCAGGAGTTGTATGCTGTGGCCCACTGTTGAAGGAACTGGCAACCCACTCCAGTATCTCTGCCATGAATACCAAGTGGATCAGCATGACCATGGACATAAGAATGATCTGGTTTGTTACATTCTATGAGGTCATGAAGAGTCTAAAATGATTGAAGGACGCAAAAAAAAAGTTTGCTCTATAATACGTCTGGATACCTACTCATAGTGCAGCCTCTTTTAGCTCACTTGTGCCCTTCACAGGGAGAAATATCCTGTAGTATTTCAGTTTGGTCTCACTCAAAAGAGTGATCCAGCCCCAAAATACGAGGTAATTCTAACAGGAGAAACAGCAAACCCCAAACATAAGTTTTTGTTTTATATATTGTGATGGTGTGTCACCAGAGGGCAGTAGAGAGCCCTTCAAGAATTCTCCCCAGGAGTGAAAGGGTTAAGAAGATCCTTAAAAAGCTTGGCTGGGGGGGGGCGGAGCTGGCGTTTGCGGAAGGCAGACGTGTTTGTCTGAGCTCCGGATTGAGCTCCGAATAGGGCTTTTTATTCTGCCCTGGAGCGGTTGCTTGTGCCCTGCCTGCACACGGGGCACTACTGGAGGTTGCCCCCATCCCCCGGGGAGCAACGGGGAGCCTATTAGGCGGCCCAGCAGCACGGGAGACCCCCGGTCACGGGACGACGCCTGAGGCCCCAGAGGACTTCGGGGCTCTATTCCCCAGCTCCTGAGAGGGTGCTGGAGCTGATCCTGGTGGCGGCTGGATCCGGCCGGGATCCCAGGGCGACCTCTCTGGCCAGAGTGTGGTCCCAGAACAACGGGGCAGAAAGCCCGCGAAACGCGGCCGCCATCTTGCGGGGCCGCCATTTTGTGCACCCACCAGACGGCTGCAGGTAGGGGGGATCTTCCCCAGAGTGCTGTAACTCCCCAGAGGGGCCCCAGGAGAGAGCCAGACATCCCCAAATGAGGGAGCAGTGCACCCAACGCAAGTAGTGGCTACTTAGCACTCTCCCCACATATAAGGCACTGTGGCTGCCATTAAAGAGTCTTGGTGGGGTAGGAAGAGGAAGCTGCTTGAATATTTCCCAGCTTGCAAGGCACTCAATGCTCTATTTATTGTCACTTCCCCACACAACTCTGAGATCTGGGGTTAAGGCTGTGTGAATCAACTCTTTAAGCTACCCTCTCAGGACTGAGCTCTTGATATAGAGGCTTATCTCATAGCATTGCCAGAGTCTGAATTGCATAATATTTGGGAGCACTGTGGGTGTACCTTGTCTCAGAAACTGACGCTCTCTTTAGGCACTTTTTATGGAACATTTGTGCATCAAACAAAATATTGTGTCTACCTACATTTGAGACTTCTGCTTTTACTACCAGGTGCATAGACTGTGTTAATTTCTTACAACATCAGCGCATGTGCTGCCACCGTGTGGACGTTTACAATACTGCAGATCATCATTGGCCTTATTGCTGCTTTCTGTCTGTACTGATCTATCCTAAGGCTGAGTTCTACTTAACAGGCTCCCGTCAACAAAAGCAGACAGACCACCTGAAGAGGGTACAACTTTTTGTGCCACCCGTCTAACAAAGGACTATTCTCTGTTTGGCCGGATTTTCAAAGGCCTCTCCAGTGCCCTGGCTGTAGACTACACTATAATTATGGAGTAAGGAGACGAATGGGAAATTGGCCTGGCAGCACAGCTATCACCTACCTCAACTCACCCTTATAATCTGGACATACTCTACTACTTGGGCCAGCGGACTTTCACTCAGACCACTTGGGGCATAGCTTCCCCCTATTCTATACCTGGCTGATTCCATAACAGACCTTTTGCTGAACCCTGCGGCCCGTATTCCAAAATGCCGAAACCCAAAAGAACTGCTTCAGCGAAGGGCATTAGGGAGCACTTTACACCTAAATCTGCCAGATGCTCCCTACCTGCGGAATCTGCCTCAGAGCACTCGGATGGCTCGGACAGGGAAGGTACTCCTGACGCTCCTAGCCAATGTATGGACCTCTCTGCCAGGTCAGTGGCTACTATTGAGCTGCTCCTGGCAAAAGCTATTGATCCTCTAAGACAAGACTTGAAGGACCTGGGGCACCGCACTCAAATCCTGGAGGACGCATCGGATCGGATGGCCGAAGCGCAAGAAAGAGACCGATCCTCTATTGCTCAAAACTCCATTCATATCTCTGACCTCACGGATAAGATAGAGGATCTGGAGAACCGGTCCCCGCCGGCATAATGTACGCATCCGAGGTATACCGAGAGCGATACAGGACCTGTCTGGCTATCTGAGGGACACAATTCCCATAATCCTCCCTAATCAGCCCGAAAGTGTGTGGGAGATTGAGCGGGCCCATAGAGCCTTGGGTGGTATGAGGAGCTTGGAGGCTCCCAAGGATGTTATTGTTAGATTTTTAAGGCAGCAGGCCAGAGATCTTCTACTATCGGCCACCAGGAAGCTGCATACCATCAAGGGGCCGGATGACTCAATCCTGCAGTTTTATGCGGACCTCTGCCCGGATACCCTGCATAAGCGGAGACTTATGAAACCGGCTGTTGCTATTCTTATTCAGCACAGGATCCAGTACCGTTGGAACTTTCCGTTTGCTCTGACTTTCACCTATCGTGGCAAGACTTATACCACCCGCTTTCTGGAAGACTGCCTAGATGTATTGCAGAGATTACAGCTATGCCCGGAGCCCACGACAGCAGCAAATCAAGAGCACCTTGTTTCGCTGATCCCTAAGAGGCAGCAGACCTCAAAGCCATCACAAGTTCATGGCAAACAAGTCCCTATCTTGGAGGGGCCCAGTGGCTTTCGGGACTATATGGGCGATCTGCAAGACAAGCGCTTGGTATCCTCAGCAGACTCTGGACTCTCGGCCTCTTCAAAGTTGGGCCCGCGACCTGAGAGGCCTCCTACCTAGCTGGACTTTGATAATATTTTACTGAGTATTTGATGTTCAATTTTCATTGTTTATAATCCAGATAGAATGTTGATAGAATAGTTCGCACTATTGCCATTTAGAATTAATATAGTTTGCCAGACTAGTTTCCCACATTACGTGGATTTGTCTTTTACTTTGTTTACTATAAATAGAGATAGAAGGGTCTGTGTAGTCGATTGTTTTATACTGATCCTGCTATATACTTGAAATTACAGCTTGAAGTTTAGTCGTACTGTAAACTTGTTGTTTTCCTGCTCTGTTTTTTTTTTTTATTTTTTTATTTATCTATTTATTTTTTTATTTTTATTTTTCCTATTTTTGTGTTTCTTGTTTCTGTTCTGTTATTGGCTTGTTTGCTTTATCCCGGATTTGTCTACCTCTCCGATATTAAACTGCATTTCTCCCTTTTCATTGCTCTCAGCCCTCCTGATAAAAGAGAGATCTCTCCGCCGCCAACAGCATACCCGCTGGGACTTCTGTCTGCTCTCCGGGCTCTTCCACTCCCCGCCATTCACGTGCTCAGCTATTAGGTAAGGTTGCATACACCTACACTCCTGATTTTTAATGGCTACTTCTAAATACACCATAGTGACCCACAATGTGAAGGGCTTCAATTCCCCCTTTAAAAGGAGGAAGGCCTTTGCATTCTACAAAAAATATACTCCCTCGGTCATTTTCATGCAGGAGACCCATTTTTCCCTTGGCAACAAACCTAAATTCCTGCATAAGGATTACCCTACCTATTATCTAGCCTCTCTCCCCACTAAGAGAGCTGGCTGTGCAATTTTGCTGCATAGGACCTTCCCCTTCCAGGTAGAATCCACTCGGGTAGACGGGGATGGCAATTACGTTATGGCAACTGGGACTATAAGAGGGGAAAGAATGACGCTGCTATCTCTGTACTCTCCTACGAACTCCCCCTGCTCTGTTCTCATAGACCTGTTGAAAAAACTAGAGGCTCAGGATTTGGGGAAATTGATTATTGGGGGGGACCTTAACCTGACCTTAGACCCGACACTTGACAGATCTGGAAAACCGACCAACAGATTTCCCAACAAGACTAATCAGATTAAGTCCTTACTAAATGGTTTGGGGTTAGTTGATGTCTGGCGGGGTAAGCACCCGGACAAGAGAGAGTACACTTTCTACTCCCAGACTCACCTGACATACTCTAGGATTGACGCTCTACTTATCACGTCCTCATTGTATGACTCTGCTATAAACTCTGAGATAGTCCCTTGCCCCTGGTCAGACCATGATCTGGTACTAGCTGAGCTGGATCTGGGTCCTAATCCTCGACTTCCCTATAAATGGGTTCTGAACGAATTCCTCCTGTCTAATCCGAGTAGTGTGGATTCCATATCCAAGGACATACAGCTGTTTTTTGAGACTAATGACACCCCCGACACTGGGGCTGGATGGCTTTGGGCCGCCCATAAGGCTTTTGTTAGAGGAACTTGCATTAAGCTGTCCTCTATACATAAGAAACTTCTTAGGCAGAAGGAGACAGAGCTCTCTACCTCATTAAAGAGGTTAGAGGAGAAAAACCAACAGCGTCCCTCTCTTCAGGGGCGTAAATTAATTGACCAGACTAGGCTTGAGCTGGATGCTATTTTGTCCCATCAAACTGAACGGGCTATGAGAAAAATGAAGCACCTCTATTACTGGAAGGCAAACAAACCTGACTCCCTTTTGGCTAAAAGACTAAACAATAAATTTTCCCAACCCAGAACCACCCAAATTAGGATACCTGGCGGTCAAATCTCCTACAGTCCCAATGAAATCCAAAAAAACGTTTCAAAATTATTATCAAAAAATATACTCCTCGCAAACCCACTGCAGTGGATCAGATATAGACTCCTTTCTAAATTTATGCGACCTCCCTAAAATACCGGATTATCAACTGGATGATTTGAACTTAGAAATAACACAGGAGGAGGTTAAATTTACCATCCAGAATCTTAAGTTGGGCAAATCCCCGGGACCGGATGGCTTCACTAACTTGTATTATAAAAAATTTGAACCTCTTCTTACCCCCCACATGACATCTCTTTTTAATGCCATATTAAACGGAGAGCCTATGCCCCCGGAGTTAAACCGGGCTGACTTGGTGATTTTTCCAAAAGATGGCAGGGACCCTTTAGAGGTGAAAAATTATCGCCCTATATCCCTAATCAATGGGGATGTCAAAATTTTGGCGAAAATTATGGCCACCCGCATCTCTAAATTTCTACCCGATTTGATCCACAAGGACCAAACTGGGTTTGTTCCCTTTAGAGAGGCCGGGGGACAATGTTAGGAGGGTCATGAATGCACAGTTCATGGCTCAGAAGTCTAATATACCAGTCTGTCTCTTAGCTTTAGATATAGAGAAAGCTTTTGACACGGTAGAATGGCCATATTTATATAAGATTCTGGACAAATTTGGATTCAAGGGACGCTTTATTAATTTACTTAAGAGATATTATGACTCCCCAGCAGCCAATCTAAAACTCCCAGGAGATCACAAAGTCGACATCCACATTCAAAGAGGGACCAGGCAAGGGTGTCCGCTCTCCCCACTGTTATTTGCTCTTGCTATAGAACCCCTTGCACAAGCGATTAGAGCCAACCCAGTCATCCAGGGGGTACAGGTAGGCCTCCAGCATTTCAAATGCTCTTTATTTGCGGATGACATGCTTTGCACCCTAACCAATCCCCTTTCATCCATACCTGCACTCATGTCCACTGTCCAGGACTTTGGCAAAATCTCGGGTCTTAAGCTGAATGTTGAGAAGACTGAGGCGATGGGGATCAGATTGCCGCAGGGGGAGATTGACATCCTCAAAGCTAATTACCAGTTTATTTGGCCCGCACAGTCTATAAAATACTTAGGTGTTAGACTTACCTCCAAGTTTGGGGATATGTACGGGGCAAATTTTCCTCCCTTGTATAGATCTCTGACATTGGATATGCAGAAATGGAGGAGCTTTAAGATTTCATGGACAGGCCGCATTGCGGCTGTGAAAATGAATATCTTACCTAAATTACTATACTTATTTAGATCTCTTCCTATCCCTCTCCCCCTTAAAGACCTAGACAAATTCCAGAATAGCATTTCCCGGTTCATCTGGGACGATAAACGCCCTCGCATTCCCAGGCAGGTGATGTTTCGCTCCAAGAATAGAGGTGGCCTCGCGACTCCGAATTTAAGACTTTATCTTAAAGCTGCACACTTGGCTCCTTTGCCTAGAGCCCACTCTATGAAACACCATCCATCTTGGGTTTTTTATGGAAAATTATCAAATGTCCCCACATAGTTGGGATAAGTTGGTTTGGATGCCTGAGGACTCTGCCCCTTTCATAACTCATGAAAACCCCATAATCTCCTTGACGCTCCAGGCCTGGAGATGGGCTAGATCTAGGCATCGACTTAGCACGGAATTATCACCCCTTCTATCAGTTATGTCCTTCCCACAAATTCTAGCAGATTCAAGTTCTACGTCTAGATTTTGGTGGACCTCCAGACGCCTGGATCGCATAGGGAATTGGTTCGCCAATGACAAACTACTGACCTATGACCAATTTTGCACGACTCACGACTTGCCAACTGCAGAACTCTACAATTACTTAAAAATTAGAAGTTGGGTTACCAAGATGGTTAAGGATTCCGGGCCCCCCAGAGCCTCCTGGCTATCAGTTATCTGTAAAAATCTCCCACTTGCCAAGGGTAACCTGAGTTCTTTGTATAACACCTTTCTGGGCACTTCGGGGGGCCAAAAACCCAAGTTTATGCTGCATTGGGAAAAGGATCTGGGGGTGGAGTGGGACTGGGACAAATGGACTGAATCTTGCTCCAATCTTTCAAAAGGATCACTTAATTCGGCTTTATTAGAAACATCAATTAAAGTTTTACATAGGGCTTACTGTACTCCCGATAAAATGCAGAAGTTTAGGCCACAGGAGAGTAACAAATGCTTTAGGGGATGCCAGGATGTGGGGGATCATATTCATGTTTGGTGGGCCTGTCCACGTGCCCAGAATCTCTGGGAACGATTGACCCGTTTAGCCTCCACACTTTTTCATAGAGAAGTAGCTCCTTCAATTGAATCCTGTTTACTGGGGGTCCATATTAAAAACTTGTCCCAATCCCAGAACAAGTTGTTTCAAATAATGGCATTAGCTTCAAAGATTCACATAGCTAGTAGATGGAAGGACATGAATCTAAACTTTCAAGAGGTAATTAGGAAGATCAACTATTTGCTTATTAATGAGAGGCTAACTCATATTGTTTTGGATAGGATGCCCCAATTCCAGATAGTTTGGGACCCTTGGATAACATCCTCCTTTAGCGTTTCCTTAGTATAATGCCTGTATTTGCTTGAAGCGATTCTGAGGAGTGGACTGGAGTGGGGGAGCTTTGGAGACCTTTCAGTGGTGCTGGATGGCGGGAAGGATCTGAGGTAAGAGGGAGAGATAAGCCGGGACTGCTTTGGGGCCGCCATGAGGGGCCAATGATTCTTTTATTTAGTTTATATATTTTTTTTTTTCTTTTTCTCTCTTTCTTTACTGGGGTATGGTATATGATAGTTTAGTTAATATAGATAGGTAATACATTTTATATTGTATACTTCTATCGACTGTGTACTCTAGAAGTTAATTGGCTCATTTTGCCTTGTATTTTTTATATGGTTGGAAAAACCAGCCTAGACATTAGAAAATTTTCTCACTAAAAATTAAAAAAAACAAGAAGGTTTAGTCAGTTAAATGCTGAAAAATGATAATTTTATGTTTAGAGGACTTGATAAAGCTGACATTTATGACTGTTAAGAATGTTTTATTTATGTGTGGATTTTGCATACCTTCTAATAAAAGAATATTTATTCAAAAAGCTTGGCTGGGGCTGCAATCAAGAGCTACGGCTGTCTCCAGGTGGAAAGCTGTTTGACAGAGCTGGAGTGTTGAAGTGTGCAGGGCTGAAGTCAGAGGCCGCACTGAAAGCTAATGGAACAAAGCCAGAAGCTTTGAAGAGAAAGTCCCTCAAGGTGATGACCAAAGGAGGGATCTGCTGTGTAAAGAGAGGCCTGGAGATACAGAGCCTAAGAGAGGTGAGAGGAAAAGACACCTCTGCTACCGTTTATGGACTGTATGTTTGCACGCCTACATAAGACAGTAAGGGAAACTACAGTTCAGTTATGCAGGGCTTCAATGAGAAGCTAGAGTTTTGTTTCTGCTTTCAGTTTTATGTTGTATGCTGTTAAAACAACCAGTAAAGTGTGGTTAAATATTTAAAGAGCTCCTGCGTAGTCCATTTTATTGAAAAACCAGGCACGGATCCTGAGAGTGACAGTGAATCTGTCACAATATATATATATATATATATATATATATATATATATATATATACCCACAACACTTCCGTTTCATATATAGATAATATATACCACTTCAGCATCATATTTTCATAATATATGCCAAAAAAGAAATTATCAATATTAAAATGACGTAAAGATAAGAAATTAAATATAAAATATCATACATGTAAAAAGTACAATGAATATATACTGTATTAAAATAATTAAAAGAAATACAAATTGTTAAAACTTATAATTATGAAAACTCATACATTAAATACACAATAAAGCCTAATAAATTATAAAATATTAATATCCGTAAAATATTAATATGTAAGACCTTAAAATTACATTCCATGGCTTCCATAAACTCTCTGCATTATTTTCCCTTTTCTTTTTAAGTCTCTTAGGCTATAAATATACATATTATTTAAAGCTTGATACGCACAATGTTTTCCTGGAACATCATCTTTTTACAAAAAATAAATATTTCTAATTTTCCATATTGTTTCTTTAAAACAATTACTAGCCATACCCATAAAAACGTTTCTTCATCTATGCATGTCAATTCTAGAACTGTTTCATGATTACAAATTCTCATCCCACACAACCATTTCAAAAGTGGTCATGCCAACCTCCACATTGCTTGAGCAAATTTACAATCCCAAAAAATATTTAACAGTGTTTCATTAGCTGTGCAGTATTGTCTTGGAAATTTTTCTCTGTTTGCTCAACCTTACTTTTGGCGCTGATTGCGAGCCTCGTGGTGAGCGCCTTTGGCACTCATCGTGTGGCTGGCAATGAGCGCCTTTGCCATTTATTGTGATTGTGTGTTGTGGTGTTTTTTTAAAGTTTTCTATATATGTATTTTTTTATTATAATTAATTAATTAATTAATTCAATCATAAATTAATATACTTTACCTATTTGTAATGAATATATGCCACAAGCAATATACTGAAGAGCTGAGGGGGGAAAAGACACAGGGGAGGGAGAGGGAGAAGAGACACAGGAGAGGGGGAACGGGGGTAAAAGATGCAGGGAATGGAGAGGGGGAAGAGACACAGGAGAGGGGGGAAGGGGGGAGAGATACAGAAGAGGGAGAGAAGGGGAAAGGAGACAGGGGAGGGAGAGGGGGGAACAGACACAGGGGAGAGAGAGGGGGGAAGAGACAGGCGAGGGAGAGGGGGTAACACAGGGGAGGGTGAGGGGAGGCAGACACAGCGGAGGGTGAGGGGAGGTAGACACAGGGAAGGGAGGAGGGAAGAGACACACGGGAGGGAGAGTGGGGAAACAGATGGGAGGGGGAGGGGAGAGACAGAGGGGAGAAGGAGACACAGGGGAGGGAGAGGGGGGAACAGACACAATGGAGGGGGGACAGACACGGGAGGAATAGGGGGAAAGAGACACAGAGGATGGAGAGGGGGGAGAGATACAGAAGAGGGAGAGAAGGGGAAAGGAGACACAGGGGAGGGAGAGGGGGAACAGAAAAGGGGAGAGAGGGGGAAGAGACAAAGGAGAAGGGGGAAGAGACACAGGGCAGGGAGAGAGGGTAACGCAGGGGAGAGTGAGAGGAGGCAGACACAGGGGAGGGTGAGGGGAGGAGGACACAGGGAACGGAGTGGGGGAGAGACACAGGGGAGAGAGAGTGGGGAAACAGACAGGGAAGGGGGAGTGGAGAGACAAAGGGGAGGGGGGTGAAGAGACACAGGATGGATAGGGGGATAGAGACACAGGGGAGGAAGAGAGGGGGAGGAGACACATGGGAGGGAGAGGGGGAACAGACACAGGGGAGGGAGAGGGGGGAAAATATGCAAGGGAGGGAGAGGGAGGAAAAAGACACAGGAGAGGGATGAAAGGGGAGAGACATGGGAGGGAGAGGGGGTAGAGACACAGGGGAGGGAGAGGGGGGAGAGATACGGGAGGGAGAGGGAGGACCAGACACAGCGGAGGGGGGGGGCAGACACAGGGGAGGAATAGGGGAAAGAGACACAGGGAAGGGAGAGGGGGAAAGATACAGAAGAGGGAGAGAAGGGGACAAGAGTGACAGGGGAGGGAGAGGAGGGAAGAGACACAGGGGAGAGAGAGGGGGGAAGAGACAAAGGCGAAGGGGGAAGAGACACAGGAGTGAGAAGGGGTAACACAGGGGAGGGAGAGGTGGGGTAGAGACACAGTGGAGGGAGAGTGGGGAAACAGACAGGGGAGGGGGAGGGGAGAAGAGATACAGGGGAGGGGGAAAGGAGACACAGGGGAGGGAGAGGGGAACAGACAAAGGAGAGGGGGAAGAGATACAGGGGCGGGAGAGGGGGAAAGAGACACAAGGGAGGGATAGGGGGAAGAGACAAATGAGGAGGGAGAGGGGAACAGACAAATGAGAGGGGGGAGGAGATACAGGGGAGGGAGAGGGGAAAAGAGACACAGGGGAGGGAGAGGGTGGAAAGAGACACAGGGGAGTGAGAGGGGGGCGGTGGGGAGAGACACAGGGGAGGGAGAGGGGGAAAGACACAGGGGGGGAGAGGGGGGAGAGATACAGGAGACGGGGAAAGGAGACACAGGGGAGGGGGAACAGACACAGTAGAGGGAGAGTGGGGAAACAGACAGGGGAGGGGAGAGACAAAGGGGAGAGGGGGAGAGATACAGGGGAAGGAAAGGGGAAGAGATGCAGGGAGAAAGAAGGAAAGGAGACACAGGGGAGGGAGAGCAGAACAGACACAGGGGAGGAAGTGGGGTGAAAGTGACACAGGGGAGGGAGAGGGGGGAAGAGACACGAGGAGGGAGATGGTGGAAACAGACAGGGGAGGGAGAGGGGGTAAAGAGACACAGGTGAGTGAGAGAGTGGGAAGGTGGTGAGAGACACAGGGGGTGGTGAGAGACACAGGGGAGGGAGAGGGGGGTTTAGGTTGAGGAGTGGGGAGGGAGAAAGGGGAGAGGGAGAACTGAGACACAGGGGAGGGAGAGGGGGAACAGACACAGGGGAGGGCCCAACAGCACAGATTTAGGCCCACAGCGCTACGGAATATGTTGGCGCGTTATAAATAAATGATAATAATACTAAGCAGATATCCTACTCATGTCAAAATAACAAAGTTTTTTCATCTCCATGGGGCCACAACAAGCCCTACTGTGCTGATTTGACCATAGCTAAATGTCCGTAATGGCATTTTCATTGCTTGAGAGCAATGGTACCAAAAGGGGGGAGGAGACACATGGGAGGGAGAGGGGGAACAGACACAGGGGAGGGAGAGGGGGGAAAAGATGCAAGGGAGGGAGAGGGAGAAAAAAGACACAGGAGAGGGATGAAAGGGGAGAGACATGGGAGGGAGAGGGGGTAGAGACACAGGGGAGGGAGAGGGGGGAGAGATACGGGAGGGAGAGGGAGGACCAGACACAGCGGAGGGGGGGGGCAGACACAGGGGAGGAATAGGGGAAAGAGACACAGGGAAGGGAGAGGGGGAAAGATACAGAAGAGGGAGAAAAGGGGACAAGAGTGACAGGGGAGGGAGAGGAGGGAAGAGATACAGGGGAGAGAGAGGGGGGAAGAGACAAAGGCGAAGGGGGAAGAGACACAGGAGTGAGAAGGGGTAACACAGGGGAGGGAGAGGTGGGGTAGAGACACAGTGGAGGGAGAGTGGGGAAACAGACAGGGGAGGGGGAGGGGAGAAGAGATACAGGGGAGGGGGAAAGGAGACACAGGGGAGGGAGAGGGGAACAGACAAAGGAGAGGGGGAAGAGATACAGGGGCGGGAGAGGGGGAAAGAGACACAAGGGAGGGATAGGGGGAAGAGACAAATGAGGAGGGAGAGGGGAACAGACAAATGGGAGGGGGGAAGAGATACAGGGGAGGGAGAGGGGAAAAGAGACACAGGGGAGGGAGAAGGTGGAAAGAGACACAGGGGAGTGAGAGGGGGGCGGTGGGGAGAGACACAGGGAAGGGAGAGGGGGAAAGACACAGGGGGGAGAGGGGGGAGAGATACAGGAGACGGGGAAAGGAGACACAGGGGAGGGGGAACAGACACAGTAGAGGGAGAGTGGGGAAACAGACAGGGGAGGGGAGAGACAAAGGGGAGAGGGGGAGAGATACAGGGGAAGGAAAGGGGAAGAGATGCAGGGAGAAAGAAGGAAAGGAGACACAGGGGAGGGAGAGCAGAACAGACACAGGGGAGGAAGTGGGGTGAAAGTGACACAGGGGAGGGAGAGGGGGGAAGAGACACGAGGAGGGAGATGGTGGAAACAAACAGGGGAGGGAGAGGGGGGAAAGAGACACAGGTGAGTGAGTGAGTGAGTGAGTGGGAAGGTGGTGAGAGACACAGGGGGTGGTGAGAGACACAGGGGAGGGAGAGGGGGGTTTAGGTTGAGGAGTGGGGAGGGAGAGAGGGGAGAGGGAGAACTGAGACACAGGGGATGGAGAGGGGGGAACAGACACAGGGGAGGGCCCTACAGCACAGATTTAGGCCCACAGCGCTACGGAATATGTTGGCGCGTTATAAATAAACGATAATAATACTAAGCAGATATCATACTCATGTCAAAATAACAAAGTTTTTTCATCTCCATGGGGCCACAACAAGCCCTACTGTGCTGATTTGACCATAGCTAAATGTCCGTAATGGCATTTTCATTGCTTGAGAGCAATGGTACCAAAAGGCTTTCTAACCACCTTTCGCTAAGCACTACATCGCCAATTTCAACTCCCATTAGTGTCTTCACCCACGTCCAGGACACACCTCTTTTTTGTCACGTTGCTTTCACCAAGCCCTCACTGCAGATTTTGACCCTGATCTACTAAAGTAGCGTAGCGCTTTTCGGTTTTCGCTAAGCACTCCCCTGCTGATTTTGGCCCCCACCAGCATTCTTGCCCACGACCAAGGATAAGCCGTAATTCATCATCATGTGGCTTCCAACAAGCCCACATAGTAGATTGCTGCCCACATCTACTAAGCTTAATCCATGCCCAAGGGCTCACTTTCTCCTTAGCACGACAATCTGGCCCACTACTCAGGCAAGATTTTGTACCTTTTGCCACAAATCCAGCTACTCTTCACCGTAAGGAGAGGGACCCAAGCACAAATATATATACATATATATATATATATATATATATATATATACACTTTATATATACATATATATATATATATATATATATATATACTATATATACTATATATATATATATATATATATATATATATACAGTACCTTGCAAAAGCATCCCCCACCCCCTTGGCATTTTTCGCCATACAACCTGAAATTTTGTTGCCATACAACATGGAATTAACATGGATTGTTTGAGGATATGAATCATTTAATTTACAGAACATACCCACAGCTTTGAAGATGATTTTTTTTTTTTTTGTGAAGCATACAACAAATAGGACAAAATAACAGAAAAAGTCAATGTGCATAACTATTCAACCCCCTAAAGTCAATACTTTATAGAGCCAACTTTTGCGGCAATCACAGCTCCAAGTAGCTTTGGATAGGTCTCTATAAGATTGCCACATCTTATCGCTGGGATTTTTGCCCATTCCTCCTCGCAAAAAACTAACTATAAAAATCTGTATGTACAGTACAGTGGTAACTACTGTATCTTAAACAGTAAACCAACTCACCTGAACTTCATCTGCAATCATTGCTAACTCTATCTGTCATGAGAAATCATTTGCCATCACCATGAGTAATGATGTGGCATCTCACATGGACATAAGGAATGCTTATTTGTGACCATACTCAGTGGGACCTGACTAATAGCACTACCATTTATCCTGTATACAGGTGTCATCAGATGATAACTAATTGTTAGGATATAATGATATAATGATGTCTATTCTTGTACCCATTAATACTGAGAGAAGACGAAGGTCAGCAACCTCAATGTCTATTGCTTACATCAGACTAATGTTGGTGTTCTCAGATTGATGAGGGGATGACAAGGTTCACTAACGCATGTATTCATGCTGGCTGGAAAGAAATTACCCCTTTGGCACTTTGATTGTCCCATATCTGGAGTGGGATGAGTTAAACTGAGGCACAGAAATGTGTTATTGAAAATGCTATATGATTAGATAATGGCGTGGTAGATCATTCTGCTGGAGGGGGGATGTCATTGATGGAATAACTGATAGATGCTTTGTATATATGTCACTCACATTATTTCAAAGCACTGCTTGCAGATGAAGTGGATGCCTTCATGGACCTGACCTAAAGAAATAAAAAAAAGTAACATCATAAAAACAAAAATAGGAACTACATTATCTTTTCACAACAGCATTTCTCAGTGACCATCAACTGGTGAGATGCTAAATATAACCCTACGTGTCCTCAGAGAAGAAGATCATAAACCATGTGATGGGGTAGCCATCTGCTGACAAAACATCACCATCACATGGGCCATGAAACAATACTCTGCAGCCAGGCTAGATTATGTTAACACCTGGCTCAATAGATTGTTGTTTAGGAGTGATTTTGAGAAGGTAAAGCCCTAAGTGCAGCCCCAATCTCGTCCTCCCGCCTTGCCAAAGGGCCGCCACTGCGTCTACTCCCTAGTTGGGGAGAGGGTGGAGGGGTAGGCATTCCCTCTGGAGGTAGCTGCACAGATGGAGGTGGAGGTAGGGAGGGATGCAAGGACAGGACAGGCTGTGGGTGAGCAGAGGAGGTCTCCGGGATAGAGGAGGCTGTTCTGGCAGCCAGAGCATGCTGAGCCACATACAGGCTGAGTTGGTTTACTGCTCTGGTTAAGCACCGCCTGTAGCAGCATGGCCAGATAGAACTCCACCTGATTGTGATGTGTCCTTGCATCCCTGTATGTCCTGGAGGCCTGCGACATACAATTGCCTGGTGGGAGGAGATGCTAGCCTGAATCCCACTAATGGAGTCCCTATGTTCTCTGAGCAGGACCAGCCTCTCCCCTATGTTGGCCTCCGGAGCTGGGCGTGGGGACTGAGGTCTGACATGTCCAGTAGGGAGGTGCTGAGGGCTGGGTGCTGGTGGTGGGCATGGGTGGCCAGGATGTGCTGGTGGTGGGAGGAGGAGCTGATGGTGGCGAACTAATCTGTGGGAGGAGGTGGCCAGTGGGGTCAAAAGGCATGGGTGTGGTGCATGGTCCAGGAAGTCCTCACCTGGAATCCTTCTCCAGACATGGATCCTGGTGGGCGGGGGCACTTTCAGGGGGGGTTGAGGAGGGGGGATTGAGGATGGGGGGGTTGAGGATGAGAATGGGTGGTTGAGGATGGGGGAGGTTGAGGTTGATAAGGGGGTTTGAGGATGAGGAGGGGGGGTTGAGGATGGGGGGTGAGGAGGGGGGATTGAGGATGAGGATGGGGGGGTTGAGGATGGGTGGTTGAGGTTGGGGAGGGGGGTTGAGGTTGAGGAAGGGGGTTGAGGAGGGGGTTTAGAATGAGGAGGAGGGTTGAGGATGAGGATGGGGGGGTTGAGGAGGGATTGAGAATGGGGGGTTGAGGATGAGGATGAGGGGGGTTGAGGAGGGGGTTTAGAATGAGGAGGGGGGTTGAGGATGGGGGGGTTGAGGAGGGATTGAGGATGGGGGGTTGAGGAGGGGGTTTAGAATGAGGAGGGGGGTTGAGGATGGGGGGGTTAAGGATGGGGGTTGAGGATGGGGGGTTGAGGTTGAGGAGGGGGGTTGAGGAGGGGGGTTGAGGATGAGGAGGGAGGTTGAGGACGAGGAGCGAGGTTGAGGATGAGGAGGGAGGTTGAGGAGGGAGGTTGAGGATGAGGAGGGGGGTTGAGGATGAGGAGGGAGGTTGAGGATGAGGAGGGAGGTTGAGGATGAGGATGGAGGTTGAGGAGGGAGGTTGAGGATGAGGAGGGGGGTTGAGAATGAGGAGGGGGGTTGAGGAGGGAGGTTGAGAATGAGGAGGGGGGTTGAGGAGGGTGATAAGGGAGGGGTGAAGAGATACAGGGAAGGGAGAGGGGGGAAGAGACACAGGGGAGGGAGAGGGGAGAAGAGACACAGGGGAGAGGGAGGGGGGACACAAGAAAAGGGCACACAAGAGGGGGGCACAGGGGGCACAAGAGGGACACAGGGGGCAGCACATTTCCCACCCTCGGCTTATACTCGAGTCACTCATTTTTCCCAGTATTTTGTGGTAAAATAGGTGCCTCGGCTTATACTCTGGTCGGCTTATACTACAGTATATACAGTAATTTAAATTTGGTCAGAAAATCTCCAGCAGCCATTTTCCGCCATTGCCCTAAGTTAGAACACCAGATTAGCATAGGGCCCATAGTTGTTCATATAGTAACTTGAACTTCTTCAAGTGATAAACTGTGATTCTAGAGAAAATACGTTTAATTTGGTTAGTCTTTCTTCAAAATTGTACTCCATATTCCAAATGAGGGTGTACTAGAGATTTGTATAGTGGTAGAATTATATCTGTTTCCCTTGCTTCTATACCCTTCTTAATACATGCTAGTAGTTTATTTGCCTTTGCAGCTGCTGCTTAGCATTGTGAACTGTTACGTAGGTGGTTGTCCACAAGCACTCCCAAATCCCTTTCAATATCTGAAACCCCTAGATTTGTTTCCTTAAGTTTATAAATTGCATGGTTATTTTTCCTTCTAAGATGCATAACCTTACATTTATTCGTATTAAATCTCATCTGCCATTTAACTGCCAATTTCTCTAATTTATGCAAATCCCTTTGGAGGCAAAGTACATCATTTTCTGATTTAATTATCTTGCACAACTTTGTGTCATCAGCAAAAATGGAGACACCACACTCCGATCCCACTTCCAAGTCGAGAATAAATATGTTAAAAAGGAGGGGACCTTATACTGACCCCTGAGGAACCCCACTTACCACATTAGTCCAATCGGAGCATGTTCCATTTACCACAATACTTTCCTTCCTGTCCTTTTTAGCCAGTTCTCAATCCATGTGCATATATTTAATGCAATTCCTGTATCCCTTAGTTTGCACAATAGTCTACCATATGGCACTGTATCAAAAGCCTTTGCAAAATCTAAAAAGACTACATCCACTGAGTTGCCTTGATCCAAGTTCCTACTAACCTCCTCATAGAAACTAATTAGATTTGTTTGATATAACCTGTCCCTCATAAATCTATGTTGGTTCCTACTTATAATCCTGTTTGAATAGACATATCTTGTATATTATCCCTTATTAACCCTTCTTAAAGCTTTCCCAGTACAGAAGTGAGGCTTACAGGTTTATAAATCCCTGGATTTAAATATAGGTATCACCTCTGCTTTTCTCCAGTCATCTGGTAGAGACCCTGTGTTGAGTGAATCTTGAAAAATGAAATATGTAATATATGAATCAGTTTTTTTTCAAACCATTTAGTATATTAGTTTACATGAATCACTTTGGTTTCTCAAATACAATATTATTATTTTCATTCACACCTTTACTTTTTAGAAAAAAGACTTATGTTCACCTTATCATTGGTCATTTAATATTTCTTAAGACTAATTTTATTCAATTGTGTTTTCTATAGTTGACCCCTTTATGTTTATTGGAAGTATAAAAGCTGATTTTTGATTTCACTTTCAACAGCAGGCTGTATCTAGCAGTATATTCACCTTTGTAATATATTTTTAGCCATATATTATACTGTGAAAGATAGAGTTTAATAAACTTTACCAATAACATCATGACTCTTTAGGTAACAATTTCTAACTGGTTGTATTTATTGTGATTTTCCCCTTTATATGTAGCAACTTTGTCAGGGATACTTGTAACCATTTAGTGACCATTTGTGTTCACTGTCGACTGTAGACTCTACTTGAGGCTAAGATATATGTACACCTTACTGGTAGATATTTATTGATCTATTAGTGTGATATAGTGTAATACATAACCACATAAAGCTCCCAAGTAGTTATATCATATCATGTAGGGGTAGAGACTGCTTAGATTTTTACAAGCTTGTACTAATGATTTAAAGAAACTTGGTGTGCTGGGATAATGAGAACCAACTGTTAATACAAGTATCTCAACCACTATTATGCCAAAGTGAGGATATTTCCCAATGTTCCCATTATTCTTGCTGAATGCTTTACAGACACTGCATCATTACACACTATAGTCACATTATCCATATATGCTATATACTTAACTTACATTCCACCACCTCCAGGAACATGCATCCCTTTTATCCCCTTTCCCTCTCTCAGAGTGCATAACATGGTTCAATTACTAGAATGAATACAATTGGGTACAAAGGACAACCTGGTTTAATCTGAGAATGCTGTGCAGGCTTCCTGACATTTCCTATGGCTAAGGTGTGCACTGTTTCTGGAAAAACTGACATCTAAAGACCCCCTGCCAGGTACCCGAAACTAAGAAGGAACTCCCTAGGTGTGAGGGAGGGACACATGCTGGTTCCTGGTGAATTCAAAGAAAGGAAGGAAACTGTCTCATTAGCCCCCAGGGTAATTAATTATCCTGACACGGTGGGAATAGTATTAAACCTCTAGTGATTGGCTCCTGTATGCTATAAATACTATGTA
Organism: Discoglossus pictus; assembly: GCA_027410445.1. Lineage (NCBI taxonomy): Eukaryota > Metazoa > Chordata > Amphibia > Anura > Alytidae > Discoglossus > Discoglossus pictus. The sequence continues at coordinate 165,152,670 of CM050165.1, forward strand.
AAATAGATAAATGTCAGTTCACATACTTAAATTTGAGGTGTGTAGGTTTGTTCTGATGGGAGATAATTCTAACCAGAGGAAATTGTCATGAAGGACTCTGCCTGCAATTCTGCTACTAACCACTGCAGGTAGTATTGTTTCCCTGTGACTGGTTGTTAATGGACTGACTACCTAAGCTGGGCACTGAGTAACCGAGTTAACAACCTAGAGGAATTCCTGTAAGTCAACGGCAGGTGGTCAAATCTGGGTGGTGACAATTACTTTTTGGAAAAAAAAACATGACATATATTACAACTTCATATATATCAGGGGAAAAAATTGCATCACTTGTAAATAGTTACATAAAAAAATATCTGCAAAACAGAACTTCATATTTACAAATACACAAAACAAGACCATACATAAAAATAAAAATGTTACTTCACTCTTAGAAAACAAACAAAACGAATATTTATTAAGAATCATATATACCAGGAAAACAAAAAACTAAAATATCAAGGTATGTCACTTACAACTACATAAACAAATAAACAACAGGAAACTTCTCTACTTGAAATGACCATCTAGAAAAAAAAAAAAAAGAAGAATCACAAACAATTTACCCTCAAATCAAGAAAAACATTGATGGATATTGTTAAAACCAACACTAAAAAATAATAATAACAATTCAACACACTAATACTTTCCCTAGAACTTACCCTTAAACTGACCTTTGCATCTAAATGATTTTATCCCTTGACCCACCACTTCCCCAACAATAAATTAACCCTGTCCACTGTGTCCTGTCCCCTCCGCTTTCCCTTGCACCAAATCATATGGAAAGCATACTGCAGAAACAACAAAACACAAATTAATACATATAATAGAAAAAAACACAAACAAATTCCTGTCCCTAAAACTCACACTGCTGCTTTCCCTCTAAAGTAAATTGTCCCTTAACCCAATACTTTCCCTAAGCTAAACTATCACTGTCCACTATAAACTATCCCTACCACTGACCCTCTTTTCCTATCAACCGAAAAGAGAACCACACATACACAAATAACTCAACATTCATGCAAATGCACCATTTACGCCACTTCTTCGTCTTCCGCATCCATCTCACCACAACGTTTCTTATTCCCCCAATAGTACAAGTACAACTTTCCTCTTACCATAGCCACACAAACAACACTCAAATATAACAAAATCAGGACAAAATAAAAACCTTACCTTCCATTGACAAACTTCATAATATTGTAATATCGAAAAACATATCTCTGATGCACCCGTGCAGACACCTTGTCCCAACTTTAAACAACCCTCATCAAATCACACCCAACACATCAATTGCTCCATGTTCCACTGTCAATCACACCTCTCAGGCACAAAGCAATCACCAAAACATTTGCATTCACACTTATTCCAATTGACTCTAAAACCACTCTCCATACAAAAACTTTCAACTTGCACTCTCACTCTCTGCAAAGCCGACTGGGACCTACACACCACTGTCACATTGTCCATGTACCTAAAAAGGTTCACACTCCTTCCGTTGCTCCCAGGCACTTCCACACCAAGCACTACCTTATCTCTCCTCAGACTTTCCAACAAATGCTCAATCACGCACACCAACAAGATAGGGGACAACGAGCAACCCTGGCTCTCACCAGAACATACTTCTCACCCAACTGTACAACAACTCAGGAAAACCCATTATTCGCAGCACCTCAAACATAAAACCATGAATTACTGGATAATACGCTTTCTCAAAATTGATCTTAGCAATCTCAATAGGTAATTTACGCACCATACAATACCACAACAAATCTTTCAAACAACTCTCATCAAGGTGCCTTCCAGACACCACACACACTCGCTCCTCCCCAACAACCTTCTCCAAGGTTAGATTTCAAAGCCTTACGGACTTCAATTACGAGTTTCGATTGGACCCACATTCCAGAAATAAACCAATTTTAATAAATCAGTGGGGGGGCGTGTCCAACAAGTGAAGCGAGCAGACGTGTGGAGCTGTAGCTCCACAATATAGATCCTTTAATGATCATTTTGTGCCCAAATTCTGGGATAAAACCCCTCCACACATAACTGTTCTGACTTGGGAGACAGAGGAACAGATAGAAGAACAGAAAGATACCTGCCACAATCGGATCAGGCCACTTTCATCCCCCGGTGGTGGAGGCCTTTAGCATCTTGCCTCCTGCAGCGGCGGCGGCCTGCAATCTCCCACGAAGACAGTGTTCCGGGACAGCTTTGGAGGCTTCATGGCACAGCGTTACTTGGTGCAGACACGCTGGTGATGGGTCGGAGAAAGGCCTTGGAGAGTGGTGCAGGCATTGGATGCCACGAGGACCGGATGCCATCACCTGGCGGGAAACCGACATCCAGCACTACGCAGCGCCAACAGAGACCACCGGAGGCGTCATCAAGAGGAAGGGGTGAGTTTACCAAAGCTCGTGGGTCTCCCCCTTATCTACATGAACTTAAAGCCCAGATTGTGTTAACAGACGCCCCCCCCCCCCCAAACTGCACAAGATACTAAGCCTGTGAAAGTGTGCCACCATTTTGTGGTGCAGCAGTGAGAGGGGATATCGGGGAGAGAGACCAGGAGCTGCCAAGACCAAACACAAGGTACAGTGGGGGATCCAACAGGGGGACGCAGAAGACAGGAGAGCCCTACATATGAACCCTCCAAGATTTCCTCGCCCCCCCCTGTAGGCAAGCTGCCACTAGGGTAGATTTTAGAGCAGGCCCGAATACCAGGGCTGCAGAGAGGCAAGCCACCATCTTGGATAAGGGAAAAGCAGGCACAAATCCAGAAGACTGCCTGCCTGCTGACACTACAGATGCCTCTATACCAATTCATATAAATTAATGAATAATATCATCTGCCTGAACGGTGCCAGAACCACCTGACAATTATCTGGGCTAGAATTGACAGAACTACATGAACCAGATCTATAGATAAGAATAATAAGCAATTTAATTTACACTGCCTGCACCTCCTCTGGTCTGCTTACAATCATCATATACTTGACTGCAGCAGGAATACACAATATACCAAAGAGCCACTATCCCTATCACTTTTGTTCGGGACTATATCCAGCTACAGTGTCACTGGGGAGCCTGATTGGCCGCCCCTGCAACATCTTGTGTTCCTTGCATTTACCTATACCAAGGGCATGTGTCCACTGAGGCCAATGCCTAAAGCAATGCACACTTGAGACTAAGAATCACTTTAAGGGGGTACCTCAATAAATCGTTATCACAGCAACACTGAAAGCTACAGCTGGCAATCACTGGATAGCGGACTCCCTAAAAGACCCGGACCACTTATTAATACTCTGCACATCAGGCCTCTCTGATTCTATGCTCAACTCGGCTCACGTAGCATGACGGCAATAGATGGGGAGAAACAAGAGAGCCCTACCAATGAAGAGAATAACAGATTTCTGCAAACCTCCAGAGGCAACAAAGAAAGTGGCATTGGATCCTTCGGGTGACCTGGAGGATGAGGGCCAGGTAGACCCACCTCAACCCGACATGAATCTCTCTAAAATCTCATTAGCCCAGATCGAGGGTCGATTTCAAGCATACATGACCAAAACTGTTGATGCCATCAAGAAAGATATTCACGATCTGGGCCAGAGGACCCACCTGCTTGAAGAGACCACAGATCAGATCGTCGAGGCACAAGAACGGGATAGGCTGGAGATTTATCAAAACTCCTCTCGCATAACGGACTTGGAAGATAAATATGAAGACCTAGAGAGCCGCTCGAGAATCAGAGGAATCCCCAGAGCGGTGCAGAATCTAAAGCAATATATCTCAGAGATACTGACCACAATCCTCCCAGAGGCCCCGGCCTCACAGCTGGAAATTGAAAGGGCCCATAGAGCCCTAGGGGCGGCAAGAAAATTGGAGGTGCCCAAAGACGTTATCATCAGATTTCCTTAGGAACAATCAAGAGACTTGGTGTTGGTAGCAGCCGGAAAATCCCCAGGTATCAAGGGGCCTGATAATGCTCCACTTCTTCTCTTCACGGACCTCTCCCCCATCACGCTGGCCAGGCGCAGAGACATGAAGCCGGTACTGGGAGTGCTGATTAAACACAACATTCAGTATCAGTGGGGCTTCCCCTTTGCCCTGGTATTCCAGCACAAGGGCAAATCATACTCTGCACGCTCACTTGAAGATGGCTGGGCAATCCTCCAAGCTCTTCACATGGTCCCGGAAGAAGAAGAAGGGGACGGGGGATCAAACCCCCAGCGGGAAAGGCCAAGTCTCAACCCCAAGCAGCAATGGTCTGTGGTCCTATATAAGGCTCGGGCCCAGATAACGGAGATTACAGCTGTAGGCCTCACATCCTCACCCCAGATCCGGGCCACCCAAGCACGGAACGAGGTGATCTCGGAGGGCCCAGATGCAAGTGGCTTGTGACCAAAGGACTGCCAAAAAAGACAAGAGTGCGGCTGCACTGAATCTTCCTCCTCTTGGAACTATAGACGGTTTCCTATCAAGTTTTTTGAGACTGAATAGCAAGTTGTTGTTTTTTTTACCTATTTTTAAGCTCTAATGTTTTATTTCCCTAAGGGATGGTTTAGCTGCCGGTTCTATTGTTTTTACTACACAAAGATTTTTAGATCCGGAAATACCCCCCTCATATGTTGATTTGTTGTTTTCTCTCCCTGGAATTTACCAACCCCTTCCTATTGGGTTTCCTGTGGAAGAGTGGCAGGCCCACTCATCCTTCCCCGACGTGCCAGGATAGACGACTGGTGTAGGAAGATGTGTTTGCAGGATTCACTGTGTATCTATAAGTGTTTAATTTTACTAATTGCAAAAAGTTCTAAAATTGTTATTACTTATTTATTTTGTGTCCTTTTTTTTGCTTTTTGGCGTTTCGGCTCCCTCCCGGCCGTATTCTTCTTGTTGGGTCCTTTGTAGGACAAGGTAAGATGACTGGACAACACACTCGTAATGGCTAGACCAGCTGACGCTGATTTGGATCAGACCACAACAGTCTGAATTAGATATCTGCTCCTTCTCCCAATTAGTGTTGGATGTGCACATTCCAGAGAAATAAGACACAGACACGGTGTTTCTGTATAATAATTCTCAAAGCGCTCTATTCCAAAATGGCAATGTACAAGTTTATATATAAAAACGTTATCTGATCAAACGTCACATGATTCCTTTGTCTAGGAATTAATAGCTTTATTGATTGGTTCAAAATTGCTGCAGTGTGTTGTCATCATAGTGGTCAGTTGAAGGATCCGTTCATTTGTCTTAAAGGCAGGCGGTGCCTGTATCCTTATTTGGTCACGGATGTTTGCATCATCAGGCCACTCCCCGTTGTAGTTCTGTAGCCATACTGTTATGTAGTCCATCCTCCATCTTAGGTAACCTCCATTGTTACATAGTTACATAGTAATTAAGGTTGAAAAAAGACTTTCAGTCCATCAAGTTCAACCTGTTAAGATCTCCTCTGATCTGCAATATGCGGATTAGTTATTAATTAAATTATTGATTAAATAATTATTAATAGTATAGTATTGGAGAATGAATAAAGAGTTAGTCCATCAAGTTCAACCTTTTTAGATCTCTATTGATCTTTTTAATTTGGACTATTTATTATTATTGTTAATTGTTAATTATTGTTAATTGATCCAGAGGAAGGCAAACATAAAAAAAAAAAACATTGAAACTTTGCCAATTGTCTCATAAGGGAAAAAAAAAGCAAAATTCCTTCCTGACCCCAGAAACTGGCGATCAAATTTCTCCCTGGATCAATATTCCTTGCTAGTTATCTAGGATAGCCTTGAATGCCCTCTTTATTCAGAAATATATCTAACCCCTTTTTGAAGTTGTCTATCGAATTCGCTGTCACCACCTCCTTTGGTAGAGAATTCCACAGTTTAACCACCCTAACTGTGAAGAACCCTTTTCTTTGTTTAAGGTGAAATCTTTTTTCCTCTAACCTCAACGGATGTCCTCTTGTCAGTTGAAAATCTCTTGCTACAAAAAGTTCACTTGACAAAGCCTTATATTGACCCTGGATATATTTAAATAACGTAATCATATCTCCTCTTAGACGCCTTTTTTCTAGCGAAAATAAGTTTAATTTTGCTAGTCTTTCTTCATAACTTAGCCCCTCCATTCCCCTTATTAGTTTTGTAGCCCTTCTCTGTACTTTTTCCAGCTCTAAAATGTCTTTTTTGTGAGGTGGTGCCCAAAATTGTACTCCATATTCCAAATGAGGGCGTACTAGAGATTTGTATAGTGGCAGAATTATATCTTCTTCCCTGGCTTCTATACCCTTCCTAATACATGCTAATATTTTATTTGCTTTTGCAGCCGCTGCTTGGCTTTGAGCGCTGTTACCTAGGTGGTTGTCCACTAGTACTCCCAAATCCCTTTCAATATCTGATACCCCTAGATTTGCTCCATTAAGATTATAGATTGCTTGGCTATTGTTCCTTCCCAAATGCATAACCTTACATTTATTTGTATTAAATCTCATCTGCCATTTAGCCGCCCATTTCTCTAATTTATGCAAATCCTTTTGTAGGTAAAGTACATCATTATCTGATTTTATTACCTTGCACAACTTAGTGTCATCAGCAAAAATGGAGATACTACATTCGAGTCCTACTTCAATGTCATTAATAAATATGTTAAAAAGGAGAGGACCCAATACTGAGCCCTGAGGAACCCCACTTATCACATTAGACCAATCGGAGTATGTTCCATTTACAACAACCCTTTGCTTCCTGTCTTTTAGCCAGCTCTCGATCCATGAGCAGATATTTACTGCAATTCCTGTATCCCTTAGTTTGCTCACTAGTCTTCCATGTGGCACTGTATCAAATGCCTTTGAAAAATCTAAAAAGACTACATCCACTGAGTTGCCCTGATCCAAGTTCCTACTAACCTCCTCATAAAAACTAATTAGATTGGTCTGACACAACCTTTCCTTCATAAATCCATGTTGACTGCTACCTATGATCCTGTTCAAATAGACATATTCTTGTATTCTGTCCCTTATTAACCCTTCTAAAAGCTTCCCAACTACAGAAGTGAGGCTCACTGGTCTTTAATTCCCCGGATTTGCTCTAGATCCCTTCTTAAATATAGGTATCACCTCTGCTTTTCTCCAGCGAGTCTTTAAAGATTAGATATAATGGTATGGCTATTACAGAACCCAGCTCCCTGAGTACCCTTGGATGTATTCCATCAGGACCTGGGGCTTTATTAACATTTATTTTCTCCAACCTCTTTTGTATTTCTTCCTGCGTTAACCAATTATTTAGTGAAGGTAGTGTAGCCCCATTATGTTGCAGTGTCCCAACCACTGGTACCTCCCTTGTGTAAACCGACGAAAAGAACCTATTTAGCTCATCTGCCTTTTCCTGGTCACTAATTATCAGATGGCCTGTGTCACATTGTAATGGTCCTATCGATTCCTTCCTGGCCTTCTTCCTATTAATATATTTATAAAATATTTTAGGGTTAGTCTTACTTTCCATTGCAACTGACTTCTCATTTTCTATTTTAGCCAGTCTAATAGCCCTTTTGCAAGCCTTGTTGATTTCCTTATAGTCACATAAAGATGCCTCTGTTCCCTCCTTCTTGTATAATTTAAATGCATATTTCTTTTTCCTCATCATGATCTTTAAGTCATTGTTAAGCCACATGGGATGTGATTTACTCCTATTTATTTTATTTCCACATGGTACATGCTGATGAGTATGTTTATTTAGTAAGGATTTGAATGTTGTCCATTTATTTTCAGTATTCTTCCCTGTAATTTCTTTGTCCCAGTCTATATGTTGTATTGCTGCCCGTAGCCCATTAAAGTTAGCCCTTTTAAAATTTAGAGTTTTTGTTGGCCCCTTACAACTCTGTTTTTTGTATTCAATCTCAAATGAGACTGTGTTGTGATCACTGTTCCCCAAGGGTTCCCCTATTTTTACATTTGATATTATATCAATATTACTTGTGATGACTAAATCCAAGATGGCCCCATTTCTAGTAGGTTCTTGTATTACCTGGGCTAGATAATGATCCCTGAGTGTACTCAAGAACCTGCTCCCCTTAGCTGAGCTGCTGGTCTCGTTTATCCAGTTTATATCAGGGTAATTAAAGTCTCCCATTATTAGAACTTGCCCATGCTTAGCTGCATTTCCAATCTGTAACAATAATTGTATTTCCTTACTTTCAGCTATATTTGGGGGTTTATAGCATACTCCCACCAATATGCATTTAGAATTAGCTCCTCCACTATTTAGCTCAACCCACAAGGATTCAATGATGCCGTTAGTGCCAGCATAAATATCTTCTCTAACTATAGGCTTAAATTCAGGCTTAACATAAAGACAGATCCCTCCTCCTCTTTTACCATTTCCCCTATCTTTCCTAAATAGGTTATAACCATCCAGATTAACAGTCCAGTCATGAGATTCATTCCACCATGTTTCCGTAATGCCTATTAAGCCCCATTTTTCTTGTACTGCTAATATTTCTAGCTCATCCATTTTCCCAGGCAAACTTCTTGCGTTTGCAATCATACACTTTATGTTGCTATGGCTCTGCTGATGTGAAGTGCCTGCCACTGTATTTGAGGCCCCTATTAATATCTCCCTACTTTCTATTGTAACCCTCCCCCCTTCTCCTCCCCCATGGGTAAATAATTCATCCCTTTCCCTCTCTACCCTATTTACCCCAATACTTCTATATAGTCCCTCCCCCCCACCTACAAGTTTAAAAACTCCCCCAGCCGTTCTACCATCCTATTCCCTAGCACAAAAGCGCCCTCATCATTAAGGTGCAATCCATCCCTGCTATAGAGATTGTACCCAAGTGAGAAGTCAGCCCAGTGCTCTAAAAACCCAAAACCCTCTGCACTGCACCACTTTTTTAGCCACGCATTAACCTCCCTAAGCTCCTTCTGCCTCCCTGGGCTAGCACGTGGCACTGGTAGTATCTCAGAAAATACTACCTTGGAGGTCCTTGCTTTAAGCTTATTCCCTAATTCTCTAAAATCATTCTTTAGGACGCTCCATCTTCCACTAACTTTGTCATTGGTACCAATGTGTACCAAGACCACTGGTTCATTACCAGCCCCTCCCAATAATTTATCCACCCGATCCACAACATGCCGAACCCGAGCACCCGGGAGACAGCAAACTGTTCGATTGCTGGGATCTGGGTGACAAATTACCCTGTCTACCTTCCTAATAATAGAGTCCCCTACCACCAAAACATGTCTGTTGCTCTGCCTATTCTGCCCTCCCTCTTCTCCAGTAGAGCTGTTCGCCCGGCTGTTAGAGGGAACAGCTCTATCTGGCATTGCCATTCCTGAATGGACATCGCCAACAGTTTCACTCAATCTGGCAAATCTGTTTTTGTTTGCCAACTCAGAACTGGCCTGCCTCCTCCTGTACCCCCTGATTCCCCTTCTAACTGTAACCCAGCTACCTCCCTGGCCATCCTCACTAGCCCCAGCTCCTCCCTCCATACTAGGCCCAGCTAAACTGTGCTCCGTGAGCACCAACTCCCTTTCCAGTGGAGCAATATCACTAAGTGCTGCAATTCTCCTCTCCAGATCTTCAATTTGAGCTTCCAAAGAGGCAACATGCTCACACCTGTCACAGAGGTATGGACCCTGGATCATCTGTTCCAGTAGTGCATACATTTGACAGGATGTACACTGAATAAGGTTGCCACTGGACTGACTCATAATTATTATTATTGTCTACGAAATTTCAGTGGGAAAAATAAAGAATATAATATACTATATTTATATAAAGTTTTCCTCCTTTGCACTTTAAATTGTTAGTAATCTTCTTCTCATTTATACATATATAAGTGAGTAAGGAATGGCAGACAAACATAATAACATGAAAAGACATTTTCCTAATTATCATCCATAACAGTCCCCCCTAAAATGTACTGTTATGTTGTTAGTGAGTGGGCAACTTAAGAAAAGCAGCTGTGCTTATGTTAATGCATGATGAGGGGTAAACTCCCCCCTAAGCACTAGGTGTATATCTGTCCCTGAGGATGAGGTGCATGACTGCAAGAAAGCCCTAAACATCTGTGCTGTGAACACCCGTTCTTCTTTGTACATTTGAGTAGCCATGGCTTACCCACGGCCCCTCCTGCCACTGTCACAGACAAGTCAGACGCCTTTCCCTAGCCCCTTGTATCAGGAACATGTGGGACAAGGGATTTATGTGGAAACCTCACTCCTAGATATAATAGACCGTAACATCTTATGTGACTTCTCACAGTTCTCATCATCACAAAGTTCTTGGTGCACAAAGGTTGGTGTGACTCCAGTAACTGACTTCTTTAAATGTGTTCGGACACAGGGGACAGTACAGCAGGTAACAAATGGAAGAATTATCAGTATTGAAAGAAAGACAATTCGAACCTGTGACAATACCTTCTGCCAGTTGTTCATCCACCCAAGCCATTTATCCCAATAGTCTGTGGTTCCAGAACTCTCCTTCAATTCTTGTGCCAAGTTGTCTAGTGCCATTTTATTTTGGAAGGCCATGTGTGATGTGGCCTTCAATTGTTCTGCTACTCCTTGTAGAGCATCTCTTGTGTAATCCACAAACCTTTGTTGGTTATAATATATATATATATATATATATAATTGATTCAAGCAACATTTTTATTTACACCAATCATTGATATCAGTGATTCGAATCCTGCTGCTATCTGGTTTCGGGCCTTAAACTTATCAGGCACCCCCCTTGGGACTCCAATAGAGTCCATGTACACATGGGGGTCAAAGCTACCTTATGGGGAAGAGAGCTCTCTCTTACGTCTAGATGTTGTCAGTAGGGTGTGTGGTGAGGTATCAGTTTGGATAGGCACTATGTGCACTGGCATTATGACCTTTGCCAGGGTACACTCACCATAACAGCTACCCTCTAGTCTTGATCTGAGCTTCATGTCCCCACATATGCAATGTATGTCTCCCAGAGTTTGTGTCATCTCTATGTGTGTGACAAAATCCACTTGGGAACTTCTGCAAATTGAACCCATGAGAAACATTTCTCCTGTAACACGTATAATATCCAGGGTATATAGCTATACCTTCACCTGGATGTAGATTGTTAAGTTATAATGGGATACCTGTTCTCCCATTGTTCACAATTCTTCGTACGTAGGTTCATTGACATCAGTCGTTTGCGGTAATGCCTGAGTGTGTTGTACTTGCATTAGTCCTTCTGATATGAGTGTTGCATTTAGATCTCTGAGCATAAATTTACCAATCCGTCCTTTTGCTTCTCCTCTAACCCAGCCACCCATTATGTACAGTATATACCTGCGTCTGTGGGTCTGGGGTTCTTGATAGTCAGAGTAAGTCGCATGTTAGCTCCAGTCTTGCCATTTGGCGAGCATTTGCCTGGCTTTATTAGTCATACGTTCAAGTAAAGGGCTTCCACTCAAATCTGTTCTATCTGAGGCACTCTGTGGTCTGTAGCCCCAAGCTGTCCCAGTGTTCCATCCTACAGCTTCCCAATGACTACAATCTTTTCCCCAAGTTTGGTCTGTAACACATATGTATATAGATGTGCTGAGAGTGTCTTTGTACAAGTTACATTGTTGAGTCACGCTTAGCTGTTGGCAACATACAACATGACAATAATCAAAGGAGAATGTGATCATATGTGTTTCAGATGGATTGTACCAAAATGTAATACCATCTTTCTTCTTACTAATAAATGCAGAAGGTTCTACTTTAGTTAAGAACAGACAGAAAAGGATATGTGTTATGATCATCATGATGTTGGCTGCTATGGGTCTGGTGCTGAAACTTTTCTTGCAATGAGATGCGTGGATCCAAGTAGGCCGTCCTTCAAGTTTAACTGAAGAACTTGAAAGGGACCATCATATCTGGATTCCAGAGGATTCTTTTCTCACAAATCTCTTGACCAGGACCCAATCTCCAGAAAGTAGTTGATGAGTACCAGTGTCTACTTCCGGATCTGGAATAGGAGAAAACACTTGTGCATGTATTTTAGTCAGTGCTTGAGATAAAGCAATCACATAATCAATAAATACATTAGATTTACATTTCAATTGCTGAGGATAATAACACCCTAATCTAGGAGCAGACCCAAATAGGATCTCATGAGGGGACAGAGAAAACTTCCCTCCAGGGGTCTACCCCACGCTTAACAGTGCTTTAGGGAGACTTTCTGGCCATGAGATACCAGTTTCTTGTGCTATTTCAGCTACTGGTTTTAACTTCACCATAATTGGTGAAGCCCTAAGGTGTCCAACTTTGTTACAATTAAAACACTTTCTTGTTCTTGTTGGCTCTGTCTCCTCCTGCTCAGAAGACACCATAATGTGTGTAGTCTCCTTATTACCTTGTGAGGACAAGTCACTTTTTTTTTTTTTTTTTGCTACTATTAACAAAGTGTCACGATCTGCTTCTTCAAGGGGGCTTGATATGAACCTAGTTCAAACCTACCCCAGCAGAATCATGTACTTCCTGATCTCTGTGGCACAAAAGATGGCTTCTGAAGATTGCAAGGCCCAAAAGCTACAGGCAGAGAATACTGGATCCAGGTTACTTAGTGGCCCATAGCAAGACCACTCCCCAAGTCAGGATACAACACATAGAAATAGTCTCACACCTTGTTTATGTGAAAACTATATTGTAACCTTTATTGAATGAACAAAACAACATATTTATACTCTCCAATACCACACCCTTGTGTACATTGGTGTATGTGTGATGTCAGACCATCTGGCTTGCAACCTTGGGCTATCAAAGCTCTTGAGATCACATTCATTAGATAACCTTTATGTTAACTCAAGTGTTTGCCCAGGACCACTTGAAGCACATGCATCTGTCTTGACCCAAGGTCTGCATGTTTGAGTGTGCAATGATCTGCAGCTAACTTCTATCCAGAGCATTTCTACCAATTCCACATATGTTCTATATAACATTTTCCCTCATAATATATTATACCTAGGATACATAATAACCATGTACAGACAACATATAACCGCACAATAACACATAATCCCAATGTAACAATGTCATGCTCCCTTGGACATACTCACAAACCACTGACAATATGAGTCCTTAAACAATTAAATCATGACACAAAGTCTCTAATGGCAACACCTTGTATTCAGGACGAGATGTTAATAAATCTTTCCGGATGGATTCTCTCAATCCCTCCACAAAGGCTGCTCCTAGCATCTGAGACTCGTGTCTGGAATGATATATTACCACTGACTATTTTATCCTGTGTAATATCTGACAAATTAATAGCCTGATTTGCTATTTCATCCGTAAAGCATGCTATTAATAACTCACAGAATTCTGTATCAGCGTTGCAGACAGGCATGCAGGAGTTAACAACATGAGCAGAGACTAGCAGGGGGGAGTCGCTCACAGAGAATCTAAAAATAACAGTGTATGAGACAGAGTAACTTTCTGAAAAAAAACATCCTAAATTAACGTTGCGTTTACTTCTTGTTCCATAGTAAAGCTTAATGAAACATTGAATGTCTCCTATACCTTTCGTTTAATAAAGATTAATATTGCCAAGGAGTAGTGGATACAGGGCACTGACTCCAGCAGTGGTGGTATAGTCGATGTTATTTACCTTTAAGATGGGGTATAGGGGAGTGTCATGTTTTTATTCCACAAACCACTATCTTGTAGCAACCTTTGGTTCCCACCCAGAACCAGCCCCCATTCTTCTGCCTGCAAACTCCCTTCTTCTAATTTTCCCTCAATGATACAGACAGACATATTTTCACACAAAAACTAACACACACACAGAGAAGGTGGGAGGAGGAAGGGGAGTGGTCTGCTTTGCTTAACTGTGAGGAGGTGGGCCAATCCCTCCCACATTTTCTTAAAATGCCAACTGGTCACCTCCCTCTCCAAAGAGTACAGTATCGAGTAAAGTTACAAACACACAGAAACTTCAGACAAAATGTTTCAAAAGAATACATAACCAATTCTCAGAGTCTGCGTTCATGTATATATCTTGAACTATTTACTTTTTAAATCAATCTCCTCCTAGGACACACCTACTTTTACACAAACATTACAGACTCTTCAATTATTGTAGGAGTTCATACGACCTTAAGCATTGATATAGAAATAATTCTCTTAACTAAGATACGTCCTTGAAAGAGTTAAACAAAATGGGAGGGGGGGGGTATAGGAATTTCTCCTTTTCGCAGTGTGTATTTTTGACCTTGACGTTATCAGCACCAGCAAAATTCAGCTTCAATGTACAGGGAGAGAAATTCTAAGCTACATTTCTCACCAAAACATGCTTTACAACCAGTAATGACATAGCATATAACATTATAATCATCAAACCTTTTCTGCAGAAAACTTTAGATTCAAAGATATGTGATTCGGGATTATGCACTATTATGTGCTTACAAACCGACACCATCAGGGCTTATCGTGCTTTACAACACTATCAATCTGCCACTGAAGTCTGTGTCCCACATACACGTTTAACCACCTGTAGTGAATGACAGACGTCTCTTGGGGTTACCAGGCTACCAAGGCTAGGACATCATGACCCCCAAGAGATATTCATCTATCCAGCATGCATAGACCCTTCCCAGGAAAGTATATGCAAAGCAATCCCACTCCCCAGGGCGAGTATATGCAAGCCCGTATGTGTGACCTCTCTTGGTTATGTGCGTCTCTGTGCACAAGTCATCCGTCTCCAGAGAGTCACACATACACGTGTATGCCCCCCGAACCACAATATCTAAGAAATCACAATCGTTCAACCCACACTACCAACAGACACACACAAGTAACAGATATCTATTATCACAGGTTTTTAAAACGGACCTTGAGAAAGCTTTGCCACCTGTGCTTTGGATGCCTTTAAATAGCCGAGTGGTAGGCAAAGATAGTGGCTTGCACAGTACTAATCATCGACCTTACCAGACATATTTCATGAAGGCTCCTTCTGCTGTTGAAAGCCACCACTTCGCTCCTTCTCGGCTATTGTCAGGTCATAAACTCAAGGCCCCACGTTGGGCGCCAACTGATTTGGATCAGACCACAACAGTCTGAATTAGATATCTGCTCCTTCTCCTAATTAGTGTTGGATGTGCACATTCCAGAGAAATAAGACACAGACACAGTGTTTCTGTATAATAATTCTCAAAGCGCTCTATTCCAAAATGGCAATGTACAAGTTTATATATAAAAACGTTATCTGATCAAACGTCACATGATTCCTTTGTCTAGGAATTAATAGCTTTATTGATTGGTTCAAAATTGCTGCAGTGTGTTGTCATCATAGTGGTCAGTTGAAGGATCCGTTCATTTGTCTAAAAGGCAGGAGGTGCCTGTATCCTTATTTGGTCACGGATGTTTGCATCATCAGGCCACTCCCAGTTGTAGTTCTGTAGCCATGCTGTTATGTAGTCCATCCTCCATCTTAGGTAACCTCCATTGTTAGTAATCTTCTTCTCATTTATACATATATAAGTGAGTAAGGAATGGCAGACAAACATAATAACATGAAAATACATTTTCCTAATTATCATCCATAACAACGCCAACTTTACCTTTGTGACTCACAACGTGAAGGGCTTTAATTCCCAGTTCAAAAGAAGGAAGGCCTTTATGTACTACAAAGAGTTTAACTGTGAGGAGGTGGGCCAATCCCTCCCACATTTTCTTAAAATGCCAACTGGTCACCTCCCTCTCCAAAGAGTACAGTATCGAGTAAAGTTACAAACACACAGAAACTTCAGACAAAATGTTTCAAAAGAATACATAACCAATTCTCAGAGTCTGCGTTCATGTATATATCTTGAACTATTTACTTTTTAAATCAATCTCCTCCTAGGACACACCTACTTTTACACAAACATTACAGACTCTTCAATTATTGTAGGAGTTCATACGACCTTAAGCATTGATATAGAAATAATTCTCTTAACTAAGATACGTCCTTGAAAGAGTTAAACAAAATGGGAGGGGGGGGGTATAGGAATTTCTCCTTTTCGCAGTGTGTATTTTTGACCTTGACGTTATCAGCACCAGCAAAATTCAGCTTCAATGTACAGGGAGAGAAATTCTAAGCTACATTTCTCACCAAAACATGCTTTACAACCAGTAATGACATAGCATATAACATTATAATCATCAAACCTTTTCTGCAGAAAACTTTAGATTCAAAGATATGTGATTCGGGATTATGCACTATTATGTGCTTACAAACCGACACCATCAGGGCTTATCGTGCTTTACAACACTATCAATCTGCCACTGAAGTCTGTGTCCCACATACACGTTTAACCACCTGTAGTGAATGACAGACGTCTCTTGGGGTTACCAGGCTACCAAGGCTAGGACATCATGACCCCCAAGAGATATTCATCTATCCAGCATGCATAGACCCTTCCCAGGAAAGTATATGCAAAGCAATCCCACTCCCCAGGGCGAGTATATGCAAGCCCGTATGTGTGACCTCTCTTGGTTATGTGCGTCTCTGTGCACAAGTCATCCGTCTCCAGAGAGTCACACATACACGTGTATGCCCCCCGAACCACAATATCTAAGAAATCACAATCGTTCAACCCACACTACCAACAGACACACACAAGTAACAGATATCTATTATCACAGGTTTTTAAAACGGACCTTGAGAAAGCTTTGCCACCTGTGCTTTGGATGCCTTTAAATAGCCGAGTGGTAGGCAAAGATAGTGGCTTGCACAGTACTAATCATCGACCTTACCAGACATATTTCATGAAGGCTCCTTCTGCTGTTGAAAGCCACCACTTCGCTCCTTCTCGGCTATTGTCAGGTCATAAACTCAAGGCCCCACGTTGGGCGCCAACTGATTTGGATCAGACCACAACAGTCTGAATTAGATATCTGCTCCTTCTCCTAATTAGTGTTGGATGTGCACATTCCAGAGAAATAAGACACAGACACAGTGTTTCTGTATAATAATTCTCAAAGCGCTCTATTCCAAAATGGCAATGTACAAGTTTATATATAAAAACGTTATCTGATCAAACGTCACATGATTCCTTTGTCTAGGAATTAATAGCTTTATTGATTGGTTCAAAATTGCTGCAGTGTGTTGTCATCATAGTGGTCAGTTGAAGGATCCGTTCATTTGTCTAAAAGGCAGGAGGTGCCTGTATCCTTATTTGGTCACGGATGTTTGCATCATCAGGCCACTCCCAGTTGTAGTTCTGTAGCCATGCTGTTATGTAGTCCATCCTCCATCTTAGGTAACCTCCATTGTTAGTAATCTTCTTCTCATTTATACATATATAAGTGAGTAAGGAATGGCAGACAAACATAATAACATGAAAATACATTTTCCTAATTATCATCCATAACAACGCCAACTTTACCTTTGTGACTCACAACGTGAAGGGCTTTAATTCCCAGTTCAAAAGAAGGAAGGCCTTTATGTACTACAAAGAGTTTAAGCCTTCGATTATATTCATGCATGAAACACACTTTGATTGTAAACATATACCAAATTATCTTAGTAAAGACTATCCCACCTCTACCCAAGTTACCAAAAAAGCAGGGGCCTCGATACTGATTCACTGCAACTTCCCCTTACATTTAGAGTCTAAAGAGTGGATAAGGATGGACACTGTGTAATACTCCACGGAAAGGTCCTGGAGACTAATTTATCCCTCATCTCCTTTTATGCCCCCACCAATGCTCCACATAAATCATTACTGCACATTCTGAGGCTTTTGGAGCCTCACTCTGGCAATACGATGGTGATGGGAGGGGATTTCAACCTGACTTTTGATCGAGTCCTGGACCACTCGGGTAGGCCGGCCACAGATCGGTTCTCGAACAAACTAAGACAAATCAAGAAGGCTCTAGACGGTTTGGGCCTGGTAGACGCCTGGAGGGGGCACCACCCACACAGAAGGGACTATACTTATTATTCTCTCAGCCACAGACCTTATTCGCGGATCGATACCTTCATGATAGCTTCGTCATTGTTTGATCGATTAAAGAGGGCGGAAATAACATTTCCCCTGGTCGGATCACGCGGCGGTGAGCATAGACATAGACCTAGGGTTAAATATATCCACATCGTATGCTTGGAAACTAAATGATCTCTTACTCGCTCATCCAGAGCTGTCAGAACAATTTGAAAAGGATCTGCACCTTTACTTTGAGTGCAATAGGACGGGTAACTCGAACATAGGTTGGGTATGGATGGCCCATAAGACCTTTATCCGTGGATCCTGCATTAAGTTAAGCATAACTTAGAGTCAAGGAACCAATTATGCCCCTCTCCCAGACTTCGCCAGATGATAGATCAGTGTCGACTAGAGTTAGACTCAGTACTCTCCCACAAAACGGAGAAAGCCCTTAGGTGAACCAAGCATCTGTTCTACTCCAAAGCCAACAAGCCAGACTCCTTATTAGCTAGGAAGCTGCGGTCTAAGATAGCTGAGTCTAGGATATTGCGAATCAGAACTACACAGGGGCAGGTAACGGTTAGCCAAAATGTCATAAAGCGAAAGTTTGCGGATTTCTATAGCTCAATTTGCTCCACGAAGCAGCAACCGAACGCAAATCATCTCAGGTCTTACCTAGATTCCTGTGACCTTCCCAAAGTCTCAGACCAGAATGCGGCTACACTTAACTCAGACATAACAGTAGAGGAGATATTAAAAGCCATCAACAACTTGAAACCGGGGAAGGCTCCAGGCCCAGACGGCTTTACCAACTCTTACTACAAGTCATTTGCGCTTATTCTAGCACCATATCTCTGCCAACTGTTTAATTCCATCCTAAACGGGCAACTGATGCCCCCGGCGCTAAACAGAGCGGACTTAATTGTCTTTTTCAAGGAAGGCAGGGACCCTCTAGACCCAAAGAATTATCGGCCTACATCCCTTATAAATGGGGACCTCAAACTGCTAGCCAAAATTATTGCAGATAGGATCTCGGGATTCCTCCCAGATTTGATCCACAAGGATCAAACAGGTTTCGTTCAACATCGGCAGACAGCGGACAGCATCAGGAGAACCTTGAATGTCATCCATTTGGCCTCCCAGAGCAAGTCCCCCCTCTGTGTGTTAGCCCTCGATATGGAAAAAGCCTTTGACACATTGGAGTGGCCGTATCTATACGCAGTGCTGGCCAAATTCGGCTTTGAAGGGAGATTTGTACAACTCATTAGAACACTGTACAAAAATCTGCAGGGATCAGAGAACATCTCTATAGCCATCCAAAGGGGGACCCGGCAGGGATGCCCACTATCTCCACTGCTCTTTGCGCTGGCGATTGAGCCTTTGGCTCAAAAGATTAGATGCAACACTTAGATACAGGGAATGCGGGTGGGTCTTCACCACTTGAAATGTTCGCTCTTTGCAGATGACCTCCTTTGCACACTAACGGAACCGTCAACGTTGATTCCCGCTTTATTGTCAACTCTAGGCGGATTTGGCGCCCTGTCGGGCCTAGAAATTAATGTTGAAAAGACTGAAGCGTTGGGAGTTGGCATACCACATGCGGTCCTGGGGGCCTTGAAAGCGAAGTATAGATTTCAATGGCCCAAAAACTCTATTAAATACTTGGGGGTTAGAATCACCAGGATGCTGTCGGACATATATAAGGCCAACTTCTCACCCCTCTTTAAACAATTAATGGAAGAAATGCAACGATGGGCGAAATATCATTTCTCATGGACAGGGTGGATAAACTCGGTAAAGATGACGGTTTTACCAAGAATACTGTATTTATTTAGAACTCTCCCAGTCCCGCTAGATATGAAGGAACTAGATAAACTTCAGGCTTCTATTTTCAATTTTATATGGAGAGGGAGGTCGCCGCTTATAGCAAGAAAGACTATGTTCCGGCAGAGGTCTCAGGGTGTACTCTCGTGCCTGAACCTGAGCATGTATCTGTGTGCGGCGCAGTTCGCGTTTATCCCACTGTCTCATGCAGGTTAGCTACAACCACTTTGGACCTTTGTGGAAAATTGGCAAATGAAGTCTCACTCTTGGGATACTATAGTCTGGGGTGTGCCCCCCTCAGGCATCTTCAATTTTGGCGGCTTGGGCTCGGCTTAAGTCCGTTGGCGGTTTGGCTCCCCTCCCATCGCCATTGCTATCAGTAAGGTCTTTCCCGGAATTTGGGACGGCGTTTATCCTCAACTCTAGACAATGGTGGCTTACCAGTCCACTGGAAAGTGCAGGAACCTGGTTTTCAGATGATGCTCGGCTATCCTACACCTTCCTTATCACTAAATATCCCATACCAGAGAGGGAGCTCTGGAATTACAGAAAACTTAGACATTGGATATCCTCACTAACCCGGGTACATGGGACCCCTAAACATTCCTGGTGGTCGACTATATTTGCAAAGCTGCCCTCTATCAATGGCCTTCTTGGGTCTCTATATTCTTTTCTGAATGACTCTCTGAACAAACAAAAGCCAAAATATATGCCCCAATGGGAGAAAGACCTAGGTAGGGAGCTAGACGGAGCAACTTGGAGAGAAATTTGTACCAACTTAACAAAAGGATCATACAGATATAGCCTACTTGAGACCTCAGACAAAGTTTTGAACAGGACCTGTTATACTCCATATCTAATGTCCAGGCATAATAATAGTCTTAGCGAAGACTGTTTTAGAGGATGCAAAGCTAGGGGAGACTTTCTACATATATGGTGGACATGTCCGTTAGTGCAGAAGGTGTGGAAAGAGATGACTGACTTATTCTCGCAAATAACAGAAACCAAGTTGGGGCCAGAGATTAAGACCTGCCTTCTGGGGGTTCATGGACCCAGTCTCTCTAAAAGCCAAAACAAACTATGGCAATTTATGGCTCTTGCCACTAAAAGCTGTATTGAAAAATACTGGAAAGCTGCAACACTGACCTCCAGAGAGATCATTTTGAAAATGAACTATGTTATGGTAAACGAGACACTGTCCCATGTCCTGCAGAACACGGTCCCCCTATTCCAAGATATCTGGACACCATGGCTGACCTTCACCCACAGCATTAAGGTTGGGATATGACTAGGACAGTAAGGAATTATGCTCTTGCCGAAGGATGGCGGTCGTGGAGGAGCCCGGGTGACCACTCATACCAGTAGAACTTCAACTGGTGCAGCACTTGCGGAGTACGCCAGGTATTTCATACCCCTTCCCCCCTCTTTTTCTTTTTTTTCTTTCCCCCTCTCCCTTTAAGTTGACATAGTCGATGTTAATGTTTTTTCAGTTTTTGTACTCTTATCTCCTGATAAGAGACAGACAATAAAAATAAATAAAAAATACCATGTTTGAAGACATAGAGGGATAGACAGGGCACAGGATTATAATGAAGCAATGAACCAGGAAGATTAGTATAAAAATAGCATGCAGTCTCTTCGTTAAGATGCTGGGGAATTGTGTTGCTGTATAACCTGACTGCCCTCTTCTTTCTCCTTTTACTCTATGCAATGTTATATTGTTAACCTGTCTTCAATAATAAAAAGAATGGGAAAAAAAATCAGTTTGCAGATTTGTGAGCTTGAGAAAGTTGTGCTATTAATTTTAATACCTAACATCACTTTCCCTTTCATTATAAGTACAGTAGGGTGTGTATATTTGCATTTACAGTGCTACGGATAGGAATGTAACCACCTTGCGGGTCCTCTCTAGTACCCGTTGGCTGTTTGGCTCCATTTCCGGGTTAGGGTGTCGAACGCCAGTGAATTTGTTGCAATTTAATAGCGATTTTCAAACGTAACAGTTATGGGCTTGAAAGAACAGAGGATTTGCGGGCGTGGAGTGCAATTTATGACATCCTGTAGTTTTTTTTTCGCCCTTACCCCTGCTTTCTCCTCTGAGTCCTTTGTCCTGGGAGAGGAGGAGCCACTAGGCGGAGGAGCCGCCAGCATAGGTGACAGATAGGGAGAAAGGACAAGGGTGGAGGGAGAGAGAGAGAGAGAGGGAGAATGTGTCCAGCCTGTGTCTGTACCAGCTAATGTGCTCAGCCTGTGCCTGTACCGGCTAATGTGCCCAGCCTGTGTAAGTACCAATGTGCCCAGCCTGTGTATGTAAGAGCCCAATGTGCTCAGCATGTGTCTGTACCAGCTAATATGCCCGGCCTGTGTATGTAAATGTCCAATGTGCCCAGACTGTGTCTGTGCCAGCATTTGCAAGATGTAACATCTATTGCAAAAGTTCACATATCTTAAGTGAACATTCTGAAGTGTAGCAAAATAGAATTATACAGGAATTAAACAGGATTGAACAGGCATTGAACACACTTAAATATAATATCACCTCAGACTAGAACAATTAAGGCAAGCATATCTTCCTTTATTTATTCTATTGTTTTTTGCTTATGCATTGGTCACAATATGGGAATAAGAGAACTTTCTGGGAATGGATGTTCCCAGAAGTATAATGGCGCTATGTCGAGGATACAGAGTCTGAGTTTAGTCTTGCAATGGAGCAGATATTTCCTTGATGTATAAAACAGGGTTCTGCTAAGTGCTGCTGTGGGTAATGCTGCTTTCACTTATAGGACACTGTCCACGAAAGTGTCACTAACTGTGAAATATATAAAATGGGTGGGGGAGATAGAAGGACAAAGCCCCTAGTGCAGATCATTAAGTTATCTCAAACGTGAGTCAGGTCAACTCTCACTTTTGGTTAACCCCACGGGATGAGGTACGGTATATAAGTTGTACATTTCACAATAGTTAATCAATGCTCTCTTAGAATGAGTCTTCTGTGCGTCAAGTCGTTTGGAATTATATGATCCCTGTACTACCGTTATATGTGAAGTAGTTTATATAATGCTATCATCATGATATATTATACAAACAGCACTGAATGCATTGCTATTAATACAGGCAGCACTGCAGGGGTTAATACATTATTGTTGGACAAAACAGAAAAGCATGCTGTGAGGCCCCGTTCTCAGAACTACAAACCAAATGCTATAATAGATAAGCAAAGACAGTGCTGGGATATAAGGTACGCCCAAAAATTAATGTACCCAATAAGCTTAGAAATACGCAAACTGTAGAAAATGTATTGTACAAGATAAAACGGTGTTGACGTAATAAGACTGCTATATAAGGTCTGTGGTGGATCACTGTGTCAGATCCACATTTGTACTACTATACTCTCTGTGTATCTCTCCGGCCTGATAATAAATCAAAATCTGATTGAAGTGCTGAGATTTCGTGGTCTTCTTTGAGTGGCTGAAGTGTGTGGTGGGAAACTCTGAAACAATCTTTTCTTCAAATTTGGCGCCCATGTGGGGCCACTCGCTGCTTGGAGGAAAACAGTTGCCAAGATGTGGGATCCGACTCTGCCGGGAGACATCGCAAAGCCTGACAGGGAGAGAGGTTCACAGGCGCTGCCTAGGGAAAAGCCTGCAGAAGTGATCTTTCTGTGACAGAGCAGGATACCTGCTAACCACAACTACATGGACGCTGTGGCCCATCAAACCCAAACCTGAGCACCTACTGCCGCACATTCTGCCGCTGCACTTTGGTAACACCTATTTTATCTTTTATGTAAATTGTAGTATTTCTGGGATTGTGGGAGGAGTTGCAGAGTAGGGGGTAAGTAGCTATCATTAATTCTGGGAGCATGCTGTAGATCTAAAAGGAGAGACAAGTGTCTCTAGAGTTGGGATATGTGGTATTGGAATTCTAGGAGCTGTGAATTTTGTGTGTTTTTTCATTGGAATGTTTTCAGTTTGAAGACAGTGTGTTATCTCTTTTCTTTTCAAAAAACACTTTTGTGCTCTAAAGTGTTATTGTTTTATTTTGGACAGCAGGGTTTTTGTGCTATTGTTTCTCTTCATGATTGTTCATTGTTGTACAGTTTGTATTTGTTGGCTTTGTTTGGCAATCTTTTTGTTATTTGTTTGACCTTGTTATTTGACTGTCTGAGGGGAGCTGTCTATGTGCAGGGATGTCCATGTATGTTTTGATTGTGGCGTGTTTTGTGATGCTCTATATGGGGATTTCCTATTTTACCCTGAATAGTATACTGAATATTGGTGTTCACCTAGGGACAATATTGAATCATCATGTTTCTATGTAAGGATTATCCACTCTGACTGACAGTTTGATAACATGTATTTATAGATTATAATATAATCTGGAATTTGGATTTGACTTTTGGATGAATATTATATTTTATTTGTGTATGCTGTTGGTCACTTTGGATATTTATTAAATAAATGCTTTATCTGGATTTGATTGAGATTAACATTTCAAAAAATGTGGTTACAAATAAAAATAGTGATTGCTAAAGAATTGGATTAAAGAGAAAAATAGAATTTTTTTACAGATTTAATATACATTTAAAATCAAGTTAAAAGATAATATAATGTAAAGTATATGCTATAATCATTTTGACTTAAGGGTTAAACATTATGCTGAATATTGGCTTAAGCTTTTATATTAAATCAAAGCAGCTTTATTTCATTTAAAGTGACCAGGCAAATAATGTATTTTGTTTTAAAAGGTTTATGAAATGTTATGTTATTTCACTTTTTGAACACTCTATTGATATGCAATGCATTATGACATATTAGAGGTATAATTCCTATAGAGATATTGTATGGTAGAATTAATATTTTTTGGTACAAGATGGGGGAGGGTTAGTTTAGTCAATAGGGAGGTACTGCTAAGTAACTCAAGTATAGTGGCAGGCACTCCAGAAGTAAAGACTCATAACATAAAGTGTATGCTTGCTAATGCCAGAAGCTTGCCAGGAAAAATTGGAGAATTAGAATTATTAGCAGTAAATGAGAAATGAGATTTAATTACTGAAACATGGTGGGATGATTCTCATGACTGGACTGTTAATCTGGATGGTTATAACATATTTAGGAAAGATAGAGGCAATGGTAAAAGAGGAGGAGGGATTTGTCTGTACAGTATGTTAGGCCTGAATGAAGCCTATAGTCAGAGAAGATTATTATGCTGGAACTAGTGATAATATTGAGTGTTTGTGGGTAGAGTTAAATAGCGGAGCAGCAAATTCCCGAAGAATATTGGTAGGAGTATACTATAAACCCCCAAATATAATTGAAAGAGAGGAAATGCAATTATTATTACAGATTGGAAGTGCAGCTAAGCATGGGCAAGTTCCAATAATGGGAGATTTTAACTACCCTGAAATAAACTGGATGAGTGAAACCAGCAGTACGGGTAAAGGGAACAAGTCCTTGAGTACACTCAGGGATCATTATCTGGCCCAGGTTATACAAGAGCTTACTAGAAATGAGGCTACCATACCATGTGGGAATAAAAATAAAAGGAGTAAATTACATCCAACATGGCTTAAAGGGCAGATGAGCTAAATAGGTTATTTTCTTCGGTATATACAAGGGAGGTACAGTAACTGCAACATAATCGGGTTACACAACCATCACTAAATAATTGGTTAACGCAGGAAGAAATCCAAAAGAGGTTGAAAAAAACGAAATGTTAATAAAGCTCCAGGTCCTGATGGAATACATCCACGGGTACTGAGGGAAATGGGTTCTGTAATAGCTAAATCATTATATCTAAATTTTCAAGATTCCCTCACACAGGGTCTCTACCAGATGACTGGAGAAAAGCAGAGGTTATAACTATATTTAAGAAGGGAGCAAGAGCAAATCTGGGGAATTATACACCTGTAAGCCTCACTTCTGTAGTGGGAAAGCTTTTAGAAAGGTTAATAAGGGATAATGTACAAGAATATGTCTATTTGAACAGGATAATAAGTAGGAGTCAACATGGATTTATGAGGGATAGGTCATCTCAAACAGTTTCTATGAGGAGGTTAGTAGGAACCTGGATCAATGCAACTCAGTGGATGTAGTCTTTTTAGATTTTGCAAAGGCTTTTGATACAGTGCCACATGGGAGACAATTGTGCAAACTAAGAGATACAGGAATTGCAGTAAATATATGCACATGGAGTGAGAGCTGGCTAAAAGACAGGAAGCAAAGGGTTGTTATAAATGGAACATACTCAGATTGGACTAATGTGTAAGTGGGGTTCCTCAGGGCTCAGTATTAGGTCCTCTCCTTTTTAACATATTTATTAATGACTTAGAAGTAGGACTGGCAAGAATTGTCTCCATTTTTGCTGATGACACAAAGTTGTGAAAGGTAAATACATCAGAAAATTATGTACTTTCCCTACAAAGGGATTTGCATAAATTAGAGAAATGGGCAGTTAAATGGCAGATGAGATTTAATATAAATAAATGTAAGGTTATGCATCTGGGAAGGAAAAATAACCATGCAATTTATAATCTTAATGAAACAAATCTAGGGGTATCAGATATTGAAAGGGATTTGGGAGTGCTTGTGGAAAACCACCTACGTAGCAGTTCTCAATGCTAAGCAGTTGCTGCAAAGGCAAATAAACTATTAGCATGTATTAAGAAGTTTATAGAAGCAAGGAAAGCAAATATAATTCTACCACTATAAGAATCCCTAGTACACCCTCATTTGTAATATGGAGTACAGTTTTGGGCACCACTTCATAAAAAGGACATTTAAGAGTTGGAAAAGGTACAGAGGAGGACAACAAAACTATTTGTAAGGGCTAAGTTATGAAGAAAGAATAACCAAATTAAACATATTTTCTCTAGAAAAAAGGCGATATGATTTCCTTATATAAATACATCCAGGGTCAGTATAAAGATTTGTCAAGGGAGCTTTTTGTGCCAATAGGTTTTCAATTGACACAAGGACATCCTTTGAGGTTAGAAGTGAAAAGATTCCACCCAAAAGAAAGAAAATGGTTCTTCACAGTAAGGGTAGTTAATTCATGGAATTATCTACCAAGCGAAGTGGTAACAGCGGATTCACTAGATAACTGTAAAAAGGGATTGCATATGTTTTTAAATAAGAAGGGTATTCAGGGATATCCTGGATAATTAGAGAGGGAGTATTGATCCAGGGAGATCTGATTGCAGTATCTGGGGTCAGGAAAGAAGATTTTTTTTTCCCTTTTGAGACAATTGGCAAAGTTTCAATGTTTTTTTTTTTTCTGTTTGCTTTCCAAAGATATAATTATAAAGGCTTTAAGATAACAACTAACAAGGCCCAATATTTTATGGGTTCTGAAAAGCATGAAAGGACAGTCAGGAATGTCAACCGACCAAAAATGTAATTTCCTTTTTCTCAGTGTTCTTTTTTCTAAAGTTTTAGTTTTTTTCCATTTTTGTTTTTTTGCTGGCCTGCTTCTTTTGTTGGCAAGATATTTTTTAAATTTTAGCTGTAACTTTTATGCCTATGTGCGGCCACCCTCATGTTACTAACCTTGAGGAGTAATAAGCAGGGAGACATTTCTCTCTGTCAGAATAAATTTGATATGCGTAGAACCTCTGTCTTGTGTTTTATCCCCAGGTGGAGGGTGCCCATGTTACTGACAATAATCGGTGCATAATATACTACCTGGATAAATAACCTTTAATAGTTGGTCTCATGTTTTATGTACTATGTTTTTGTTTTTCGTTGTTGGGTAAATACTATCAAAATGTGACATTTTTTCATCAAGGCCCATCCCCAGCTCAGATTATGGCAATGGTGCAAACTGATGGAGAATTGGGAAAACCTTGTCAAAATATTTCTAGGCCTCTAAGAAGGGAACATGATAAGAGATGGATTAAATTATCAGAGCTTTATTAGTATAAATATTTCAAAAGTAATAGAATTAGTTTCTTCTTTAGTACAATCTTTTACAGGATAAATCAAATGATAAAGTTAAGTTTTATCGCTTATAGAGATATAATGTAGTAATATTGAAACTATCCTAATGACAAGTTTTACTACTTCTGCAGGGGGAAAAAATAATGGTCGCTTATTTTACATGTTAATATATTTTACAAGTCCTTGCATGATTTGCATTACTGACTTAACTGGTTCTGTTTTATATACCACCTCTTGTTCATTATAGAGTTATGCATATGTGAACATTTAATTTACAGTTAGGGTGGAGTTTAGATAATGTGTGTATGATATGTGTGTATGATAAGAGGGTGTCTGTTTGAAATATGTAAGGAAGTTCTCTAATGACAGATCTTAAATGTTTGGATTTTTGTTTTTGTCACACTTGCCTACCCCAGAAGAAGATTAACCTGAAAAGACCAAGACGAGACAGAGTAGAGTAACGAAGATGCCACAAGCAGTCCTGATACAAGATGAGAGAAAGTCTCTACCAAGTATCTATCCCGATGACAACAGATAATGCAGATGAAGAACCAGATACAGAGTTTGCTGACTGAAAGGCAAAGTCCAGACATAAGCTTTGCTATGATTCTGCACTCAAGAAAAAGGGTACGGCCAAACTCTTGTTCATGGATTTGTAAATATGCACATGCACGTATAGGCTGCCAAGAAAAATATGCAAAGATCGGTGAGAAAATCAAACACTCCTTGTTCTGTGCCTATACATCTGCACATGATGGTCTATTTCTCTGACCAGAGGATCTCATTATCCAATCTGCCTGTTTTTAATCATTTGACCACAGAGGGGTCTGGCCTAGTGTCATATGTAAGCCTGGGTTTGTATGAAGATTGTTTGAGTCTATGTTTTCATTGTTTTGTAATTTTTTACATTTCCACTCTTTTCTAGTCATGTCTTCCTTGTGTACTGTCTTTTGGCTTCTAATACGTACGCATCTTGTTCAGTCAACTTGCTAGGATATAGAACGTTCTAACATCTGATAAGGGAGAGCAACTAGGGAAAGAAGAAGTTATCTTGCAAAAACTCTGGGTTGATGATACTAGAGCAACATTTTATTTTAAGATGTGTTTCTGCAATATTTATGCTAATCTTATTATTGGCTATTGGTTACATCTATCATCTCAATGCCTATTATGAACAAGATAATGAGTATAAAGGAAGTTGGCTAAAATCTGTGCTACATCCCTCACCTCACCACAAGCGTAACACACCTAACCCCTCATGAGATGATTATGAGTAGGCCCATGGAAACTCCATTTATTAGATCTAATGATCCATAGGGCTTAGATGCTTGATCTGGTAACTCTGTCTAAGTCTGTCTACTTTCAGGTGCATGGTACCCAGCTAATAGTTGTTCACCCTCCATACACACCCACTCACCTATGAGCTGGGAGACAAGGTGTACATCAAGGTCTTTAAGCAGAAGTGGAAAGAGCCCAGATGAGAGGGTCACCCTTGCCACTCCAACCACTGTGAAAGTAGAGGAAAATTGCTTTTGGGTACATCATATGCACTGCACCCAAGTATTACCATGAAGAGGCAGGGACTCCAAGTTGGCTGCCCAAAGAAGGACAGTGCCATCCAGACATGCCATGAGCTTGGATGGCAGTGCATCGGACTACGTATTATGATTACCATTGGAATCATTGCTAATGCTGATCATCCACATTGTAACCTGCGCACACGAAATAACACAGATCCATGGACTGATAACATTTTTGTACAACTTACAGATTTATACTCACACATGTTGAATCTTACTAATTGTTATCATAATCATATTTTTTTGTGTTGTGTTGTGTATCATTGTTTCTTATTGTAAGGGACTTGCCAACAGATTAGTTTCATAGCTTGCTTTTGCGCAATGAACTCCATGGCGGTGCTAGGGCACATCCTTGTTTTATGGGAACCTCACAATTTTGCAGTGTGATACTTTTGCAGTATCAAATAGGGGGTTTAAGTAGTTTATATATTGCTATCATTATGATACATTATACAAACAGCACTGAATGCATTGCTATAAATACAGGCAGCACTGCAGGGGTTAATACATTATTGCTGGCAAAACAGAAAAACATGCTGTGAGGCCTTGTTCTATAACAGATAAGCAAAGAAAGTGCTGGGACATACAGTCAGGTCCATAAATATTGGGACATCGACACAATTCTCAACTTTTTGGCTCTATACACCACCACAATGGATTTGAAATGAAACTAACAAGATGTGCTTTAACTGCAGACTTTCAGCTTTAATTTGAGGGTATTTACATCCAAATCAGGTGAACGGTGTAGGAATTACAACAGTTTGTATAAGTGCCTCCCACTTTTTAAGGGACCAAAAGTAATGGGACAATTGGCTGCTCAGCTGTTCCATGGCCAGGTGTGCGTTATTCCCTCATTATCCCATTTACAAAGAGTAGATACAAGCTCCAGTGTTCATTTAAAGTGTGCTATTTGCATTTGTTGCTGTTAACTCTCAATATGAGATCCAAAGAGCTGTCACTATCAGTGAAGCAAGCCATCATTAGGCTGAAAAAACAAAACAAACCCACGAAAATCGACAAAGCGAGATAAAAAATGGCCGCCAAAAAAAACGAAAACGAGGCTACAGGACCCTAAACACGCAAAACAGAGCCCAACCCGTAGGACTTACACCAGGTAGTACAACAGAGTATCGCAAAATTATTCTGATGTGCGTAACACACATACAATATAGCCGCCATTTTAAGACAATGTACACAATAACGTATCTGAAATGGCGGATTTCCGGCCTAAAATAACGGCTCAGTCTCGCGCACAAAGCCTATGTATAGGGCACAATTGCCACAGAGCTCACACTTTCTCCTCAGGTGATGACAGTCTGAGTGGACGTTTTCGGCTGCCGGAAAATCCAAAGAGATTGTTAGCTTTTCAGGATATTGATTGCTGGATATTTCTTACTGATAGGTAAAGTATATTAATTAATTTATTAGTAATTAATAAAAATTAAAAAAAAGCAAAGAAAAAAAAATACTTTACTGCATTTTGCAATGCCTGTACTTTAGCACGGTATTAATCATTAACCATTTAAAATATGTTTATTCATTGATTAATTAATTTTTAATGGACATTAATTGTATTAATTACTAATTATTAAAAAACAAATCTGTACTTAAGCACGGTATTAATCATTAACCATTTCAAATATGTTTATTCATTAATTAGTCAATTTTTAATGGACATTAATTTTCTTAATTACTAATTATTAAAAAAAAAGTTTATAAGAAAAAAAAATGTCACTGGAATAAGATTTTCACATTAATTCTCATTGTATTAAAGGTATAGGATCCTCAAACCGTTTAC
This sequence comes from Discoglossus pictus, assembly GCA_027410445.1. Taxonomy (NCBI): domain Eukaryota; kingdom Metazoa; phylum Chordata; class Amphibia; order Anura; family Alytidae; genus Discoglossus; species Discoglossus pictus. Next base: position 165,183,755 of record CM050165.1, read on the forward strand.
ATATTTATATCACTTACTTACATTTTACAGTGCATTGAATTCTATTTTGCAGCTATGCTAATTAAAACATAGCAAACATTAATAAGCCCTTTTTTCAATTTATTTTCTCACAGTTGGATTATTTGCCCCATGTGACTACACAGAGGGCTGTTTGCAGCATTTTATCTGCAATTACATCATCTTCACAGGTATATCATTTTAAAATATTTATATTTAAAGTAAAAAATGTATAAAAATATATCTACCTTTTGCACTGAATTTAGATATTACTGTTGTTGATGATTCTTTAAGCCCATTGTATTAAAGGTATAGGATCCTCAAACTGTTTACATATTTATATCACTTACTTACATTTTACAGTGCATTGAATTCTATTTTGCAGGTATGCTAATTAAAATATACCAAACATTAATAAGCCCTTTTTTCAATTTATTTTCTCACAGTTTGCTTATCTGCCCACGTGACTACACAGACGACTGTTTGCAGCATTTTATCTGCAATTACATCACCTTCACAGGTATATCATTTTAAAATATTTATATTTACTTTACTTCATGCATGTATGAAAAGGACAACAAGTACTTTAAGTAATATCAATGATTCCTGCATTTATGAAAAAAAAATAACATATGATTTTTACTTATTTTCACAGATTTGTGACATCGCCAACTGCCTATACAGGAGTCTAACATTACAGAATATTAAATTGACAGGTAAATGATTTTGTGATGACATTTTTTAACACAATATAATATGAACTATTGATTTGCGTTGAGTAATGGTATTTCATACATTCATTCAATAAAAAAATCTTTTTACAGATTTCTCACGTCTACACCTGCCTCAAAACAGGAGCATTTTTTACAGGTATATCAGAAGGGGAAAAAAATATATAATAAAGATTGTTGTGTATTCCTGTATTCATTCATCATTATGTTACTGCTCATTGACAGGGATAGCACCTTAGAAGCAGTTAAATATTTTATTTCAGGTATTATATTAGGTCAGTTGCTCTTTTGTGTAGCTCTTCTTTAGGAACACGATAACTGTTTCTGTTTTTCCATTCATGATATAGACACACCTACAGAGAGACACTCAGAGACACAGACACTCAGAGACACAGACACTCAGAGACGCAGACACCCAGAGACCCAGACACCCAGAGAAATAGAATCCTATACACATATGCAGACACACAGACACCCACTTGCAAAGAACCAGAGAAATAGAATCCTATACACATATGCAGACACACAGACACCCACTTGCAAAGAACCAGAGAAATAGAATCCTATACACATATGCAGACACACAGACACCCACTTGCAAAGAACCAGAGAAATAGAATCCTACATACACATATGCAGACACACAGACACCCACTTGCAAAGAACCAGAGAAATAGAATCCTACATACACAGCAAGACACACAGACACAGAAATACAGAAGCCCACAAACACACTTCCAGAGAGATACACAGACCCACCGACACACACAAACACACACCCAGAGAGATACACAGACCCACAGACACACACAAACACACACCCAGAGGGATACACAGACACACACAAACACACACCCAGAGAGATACACAGACACACACAAACACACACCCAGAGAGATACACAGACCCACAGACATACAGGGAGAAACCCAGAGAGACACACACCCACAGACACGCAGAGAGACAGACAGCCAGAGACACAGACACACACCCACAAATATCCAGGGACAGACACATACCCACAGATATGCAGACACAAACTCACAAACATAGAGACGCAGACAGCCATAGAGACGCAGACAGCCAGAGAGACGCAGACAGCAATCATTTTTAGAAATATATGACAGGGTAAAAAATATGTGTAATAAAATTAAGGTCATTCTTAATAGTCTATTTCCAATTACAGATTACAATGGCGGACAATACAGAAGATAAGAAAGAATATAAAAGAAGAATGGCAATTGAAAGGAAGCAGAGATGGAGAGATGCACAGACCCCTGAGACTTCACAATGTTTAAGAGAAGAAGATCGACAGAGACTTCTAAATAAAAGAAAAATGGCTAAAAAACAACAAAATGAGTCTGCTGGAGTAAAAAAAAAAAGAGAAAAAGTAAACAAAAAAATGTCTGTAAAACTGTCTCAAATGAACCTATTTTGCCTCCTGATACCAATGTTGATAGAGATAACACCAATGTAGATGTACAAATTTCAAATGAAATTTATATTGATGAAGGTCATGATAGTCCTTTCTTTTCAGCACTAACAGTAGACACTCATTATTGTGGATTAATGAATGTGGTTTGTCAGTTTTGTGGAGCTTATCATTTTCAGAAAGAGAGTTTATTAGTTGCTGTCAGAAAGGAAAGGTAAGACTTCCAGAAAGACAGACATTCCCAGAATATTTAAAAAGTATCATGAGTGATCCTACATTTCCCAATTACACTAATTTTAAGAAAAATATTCGGTCTAATAACAGTGCAATTTCATTTGCTTCAATGGGTGCAACATTAGCCGAAAATGTACCAGGACATGGTCCTTATTGTTTTAAAGTCCAAGGACAAATATACCACCGGACTTCACATTTACACCCAGAAACAGGAGAGCAAAGAAAATTTGCACAGTTATATGTGTTTTGGAGAAAACCAAAATAGTTCTCGTAGATATCTGTCCCTGGCCAAATTACCAATATGTATATATAGTGTGCACACCTTAGAGAAATAATACACCAACACAGAGTTCTGGTATAAAGCTTTCTCTCGCCCCCTGTTTATTGAATCAGCTGCTATATATAACATTTAACAATCAGATAAATGTTGCAACTAAGCAAAACATCAGGTTTATTCGGTAATTCATTGGTTCTGAGGTGTCCGCTTTTACAGAATCTGGGTTAATGCATTAAGGAGTCTCTAGGTATCATCCCACAGTGGGATGAGTCTTTCTCTCATTGGTCAGAAGTTTAGGACAAAGGGAAGATGGCGTTCTCCTTCTTGTGCCCAGGGTGTGCTAGTCATTGTCATCCTTAACAGACTGTAAGTAGTGTTGACGACATCTTGTATGCGGAAGTGGCAAATCCTCCATCTTAGAGTCTCCAATAATCAACATTGTGTAATGATATAGGAATCACAAGGTTGTGGAGACCAGCAGCCTAGGTTAGCAATGACCCAATTCAGCAACTTGTAGGTGAAACAGGAACAAGGTTTATTGAAGTGATCAGGAACCACACAATAATCTGGCAAGGTACATTTGACAGGAAGTGCCTTATATAGGCCAAGGACCAGACACCTGACCAGACACAGCTGAAGAGACTTAGGTACTGATACTATTGCTAGCAGAGTCAAGGTTATCAGATCTCAAGGAAATTCACAAAAGGCAGGCTGGCGCAGTGGTAGGGAAGAGGTATAGCAGCCTGGGGACCAGGGTTCAAAACCCAGCAGAGTCAATTCCTCACACATTGTTAATAAGATTACGTAATACTGCATTTTCTTGTAGATCCTGATCCATAACAGTCCCCCCTAAAATATCATATTATGTTTTCGCATCATCCAACCCACTCATACTAGTTCATTGTAAAGGTTAGTAATTGCTGTGTATTGGATAATACAAGTTAAGAGTACATGTCTTTTAAGCTATGGTTCCTCCGGAACACTATTCTTCTGTGGATTCTATGTCCGGATGTTGAAAGCATTGCATGTGAATATGACATAGGTACATATCTTCGTTCGATCGGGCTTGCCATGACCTAACGTCACACCTACCCTATGTCCTATGCGGCATGGGAAAACCTAGAAGCCTCTATCAACTAATAGTGTAACTAACTCAGATTAGGAACCATGGTATTGTGGTATGGTATGGTGCTTTAGCATGTGAGATGTCTTATAGGTATCATCTTGCTCACCGAAATCTAGTTCTAGATTCTGGTGCACAAAGGTGGGTGAAGCCTTGGCCATTGCATCCTGTAGGTAAGTACGTATGCAGGGGATAATACAACACAGAAGGAAGGCAAGTAGGATTATAACGGCAAGAATAGCCATTCCAACTTGTAATAAAACCTTTTGCCGATCATTCATCCATCCGAACCATGAATCCCAATAGTCCATGGTACCAGAATTTTCTTTTAATTCTTGACCAAGATTAGCCAATTTCTAAATTGCCAGTGTGATCTCGCCATTTGGACCTGTGTTATCAGGAATATACGTACAACATGTACTAGTGTCCGGAAGCAATTTACATACGCCACCCTTTTCTGCAAGGAGCATGTCTAATGCCATACGATTCTGGAAGGCAATGTGTGATGTAGCCTCTAATTGTTCTGCAATGCCTTTTAAGGCATCCTTAGTGTAGTTAACAAATCGTTGCTGATTATAGTAGATATAATTAATCCAGGCAACATTCTTATTTACACCAATCATTGGTATCAGTGATTCAAATCCTGCTTCTATCTGGTTTCGGGCCTTTAATTGGTCGGGCACCCCCCTTGGGACTCCAATAGCATCAATATACACATGTGGGTCAAAACTTTCCCGAGGTTCAGATGATGAAGTTTGTCTTCTCTTTCTGGACCTTGCTTGGGGGGCATTAGGGAGATTGTCATCATAATAAGTTGGGACAATGTGTAATGGCATTATGGCTTTAGCCAAGGTACATTCCCACACCATACTCCTGACAGTCTTACCCCGAGTTTCATATCCCCACAAAACCAATATATGTCCCCTAAAGCTTGTGTCTGATTGATTAGCAGTGTGGATGAACCATCTCTATATGTGTGACAAAATCCACTTGGGAACTTCTGCAAATTGAACCCATGAGAAACATTTCTCCTGTAACACGTATAATTTCCAGGGTATATAGTTATACCTTTCCCTGGATGGGGATTATTAGTTATCACAGGGTACGTTTTTCTCCATTGTTCGCACTTATCTATATAATTATGTCTATATTTGAACAACCTCAGAAAACATTTCTCTTCCTGCAAAGGTATAGTAAGTGGAACAGTACCTAAATGAGGCCTAGCATGGCCGAATACATAACAGTTGGTCTTATTACTTTCCTGTACATTGCATTTCATCCATTCCAACCACACATTAAGATCTGAAAATCCAGTCTCAGTAGCTAACGTGTCCTCATATGTTGGGTCACCAGTAGCAGTCATTGTTCCAATGATCTGGGGCCCTGTCTTCAATGTCTGTAATGGCAGAGGTAAGTCTGGGTGCTTATATAGATCTGCTATCTTAAATTTGCCTGTGAATTTAGCAGTTTGTCCTCTAATCCAAGCCACCAGTAGATATGTGTCAGCATCTATGGGACAAGGGTTTTGTATGGTCAGAGTCAATTGCATATTAGAACCAGATACCCCACTATTCAGACATCTACCAGTCTTTATTAGAGTCATTCGGTCAAGGAGGGATCTACCCTGGTCATCTTTCTTATCTGCAGCACTCTGAGGCCTATAATCCCAATGTGTCCCAGTGTTCCATCCCACCGCCTTCCATGTGTTACAGTGTCTTCCAACAATTTCATCAGTAACACATATGTATAGATCTTTCTTATATAAATCACATTGTTCAGGGATTGGGGGGCAGCGAACAATGTCACAGAAGTCAAAGGTGTATGTAGCAACATGTGTAGTATGTGAATTGTACCAAAATGTAATGCCATCCTCATGTTCTGTAATGGTTACATGTTGAGCGTTGCTCACGTATACTGCAAGGAACAGAATAAACCACTGGGCTGTACTCATTGTGTTGTTTCCTGGTCATCAGGGGGAGGAACCTTTTTGCAATGTGATGTGTGGACCCAAGTAGCTTTCCCTTCCAACTTAACTGATGTAGCTGTGATCAGTAGTACTTGGAAAGGGCCTTCGTATCTGGGTTCCAAAGGGGTTTTCCTCACACATTTCTTGACCAGGACCCAATTTCCAGGAAGTAATTGATGAGTACCAGTGATAACTTCCGAATTTGGAATAGAAGAGAACACTTGTGCATGGATTTTAGTCAATGCGGTGGACAGTGCAATCACATAGTCAACAAGTACATCAGATTTTAGTAGCAGCTGCTGAGGAAAGTAGCACCCTAGTCTAGGAGCAGACCCAAACAGGATTTCATGAGGGGATAGTGAATGTTTCCCCCTAGGGGTATACCTGACACTGAACAAGGCTATTGGGAGACTGTCAGGACATGGCATACCAGTTTCTTTTGACATTTTTAACATCCTGGACTTTAAAGTCCCCTTCATACGTTCTACCTTCCCGCTACTCTGGGGATGATAGGGTGTATGGAAGGACAGAGTCACTCCCAAGGCTGCCCAAATTTCCTTGGCTAGTGCTGCAGTAAAGGCTGGTCCTTGGTCACTCTCAATCACTTCAGGGACCCCATATCTACAAATGACCTCTGTTAGCAGTCTCTTTATAGTGGTTTTGGCTGTCATGTTTACAACTGGATAGGCCTCTGGCCATCCTGAGAACATGTCCACAATGACCAGAGCGTATTCAAATAGACCACTCCTTGGCATCTGTATGTGATCAATCTGTATCCTCTGGAATGGGTACAGAGATTTTGCTAAATGCTTCTGTGGGGTTTTCTCAGTTCGGCCTGTATTACATTTAGCACAGATGCTACAGGACTTGCAATAGTTGCTCGTAAGTGTAGTTATGCCTGGGGCCATATAGTACTTGTCTATTAGAGCGTTCATGAGGGTCTTTGACAAGTGTGCCGGTCCGTGGGCCCACTGTACTGTTGCTGGATAGAGATTCTTTGGTAAACACAATCTCAGATTATCAACATACAATCCATCTTTAAGGATTGCTCCCTTTACTTTCCACTTGTTTACTTCTTCTGGGTCTGCAGTCTTCTGCAATTCTTTGAGTAGTTTCAAATCTGTAGGTAAAGTCTGCATTGTGTAGATATTTATGTCTTTCTTCTCCTCTTTCTTGTCCATTTCCTGTGATATCATTGCTGCCTTCTTAGCCATCTGGTCTGCTAGATGGTTTCCTCGTGCTTCATCTGAATTTAGCTTCCCATGTGCCTTCACTTTCAGTATGGCCACCTCCTTTGGGAGTGCTAAAGCATCTAGTAGTTCACGAATGGCTTTATCATGCTTTACTGGGGTGCCTGCAGCTGTCATGAATCCTCTGGCTTTCCAAATTATCCCAAAGTCTTGAGTCACTCCTAGAGCATATTTTGAGTCTGTATAGATGTTGGCTCGGACTCCTGTCGCAATTTCACAGGCCTTAGTCAATGCAATCAACTCTGCTTCTTGTGCTGACATGGAGGGAGGTAGTGAGAAGGCTCGTATCACATCTTTTTCCGTAGTCACAGCATATCCTGTGTAAAATTTTCCATTCTCATCAGCATACCTTGATCCATCCACATACAGATTGATGTCTGGGTCTGTCAGGGCAAGTTCCTTTACATTCGCAAGGTGTGATGTCTCCATTTCCATTTGCTGAAGACAGTCATGAGGTGGGTTTACTGATCCTGGAACAGCATATGGGTTTTCAGCCTGTACTTTGGGAAAACTATTCACATGCCAGTTGAGGGTTTGTTTTGTTATTCCTTCTGCTTCTAGTTCATCTTCATCTGCGGACTCCCACCATTTCAGCGCAGTTCCCAATGAGCTCCATGTACTCTGTGCAGACTTTGTTAGTGCTATGTGTGGGACAGCTGTATCCCAATGTTTATAGAGCAATTCTGCCTCAAAAGGAAGCTCTACCGTGAGTGCGCTATCCCCTTTTGTATCGCTATACAATGTCATTAACGTGACTTGCTTCAATTTCATAAGCTTTGCTTCATTTTGAAGATCTCGTTCCGGTGTTTGTTTGTTCCACAGCGTACAATGTAGAGAGTCTTGTATTTCATCTTTTTCTGTCTTTTTGACTAGGCGTCCCAGTAAATGACTTTTTACATCCGAGCTTATGTTTGACTCCTGATCCAAGTTCAAACTATACCAGTAATGTCCTTCTTCCTCATCTCCCCCCTCAGGAAATGGCAAGAGAGTGGCTGGATTAAGCACATAACACCTCTGTAAGGTGACATTATCTGGCAGGAGCATTGAACATTGGAGACGGAGGTGTCTGGCTGCTGTCAGGTGTTTTGGTTGCATCTGATTTATGATAGCAGCAATGTCATGTGGAGCAAGAACTGTCAAGGGATATCCAAGGACTATGTCACTTGTCTTATCCAATAAGGCATGAGCTGCAAATACTGCCCTAAGACAGGAAGGGCCTCCTCTTGCTACAGCATCCAGATTATTATTATTATCTTTATTTATATCGCGCCAACATATTCCGTAGCGCTGTACAGGGGTTGAGTACATAGCAGAAAACAAATTAAACACCTTGTAAAGAATGGAGGGCCCTGTTTTTGAGCATAAAATCAAATGTACATAGAGCTTGTTTCCAAGGCACTGACACACGATTGAAAACTCGCAAACTTACAATCTAAGGGTTAAGATGACATGAGAAGTAGCCAATGGGGCGTTGTCTGTTTCCATGGGACTGTGTCAAGACTCCCATTGCATGTCCTTCCTTTTCTGATATAAATAGTTTAAACGGTAGGTCATAGTTGGGTAGCCCTAATGCAGGGGCTGTTTCAGAGCGTAAAAGTTATTTAGGGCTATCTGAGTCATTTGAAAGGGTTCAATCTTCAGGACATCATACAAGGGCTGCATCAGGAGAGAGGCTTCTGTGATCCACACTCTGCAATAGGATATGAGACCTAGGAAAGCGTGGAGAGGTTTGTGTCCTGGTACAGACATTTCTTCTATTGCCCTAACACGGCTGCGTGTGAGATGAAGCACTCCTTTGGAAAGGCAATATCACAGGAATATAACAGTCTCCTGACACCACTGTAATTTTTCTCTGGATGCCTTGCACCCTTGTTCTGCCAGATGTCTCAGTAAACTCTCTGATGTTCGTGTAGCTGTAGGAAGGTCTTCAGCACAGAGTAAGAGATCATCAACATATTGCAGAAGTACAACATCAGGGTTCTCCTGTTGCCAAGAATCAAGGATTAGACCCATGGCCTTAGCAAACTGACTAGGAGAATTCTGTGCTCCTTGGGGCATGACAGTCCATGTAAATTGATTATGATCATGTGTAAATGCGAAGAGGTACTGACATGAAGGATCTAGAGGGATGCTAAAGAATGCATTTGCCAGATCCACTACAGTAAAGTATGCTGCTGTTAAAAGGTATTCCAGAGAGGAGAGTGTGTGGGTTAGGTACTATGGGAGTGTCCAATATGGTTGCTTCATTGACTGCTCGCAAATCTTGTACCATACAGTATTTTACTGGCTCTCCTTTCTTGGATTTATTTTTCACTGGGAAGAGGGGCGTGTTACATGGTGACGTACACCGCACTAACGCCCCCTGTTTCAACAGGCTCTCTATCTGCTGTGTGATCGCATCAATCTGTGCTGGCTTCAGAGGGTATTGGGGTTTTTTGTGGTAATTCAACTCCAGGCTTCAACTTTACTGTGACTGGAGGCACCTTTAAATGCCCAATATCTTCCGGACCACGTGACCAGAGGGTTGCCGGAATCTTATCCAAGATGTCGGTCGGGCCTTGTCTATTGTTATTTTTCGCATCTAAGTGGAGTAATATTGGTAGTAAACAGAGTGCTGAAGTGTCAGTAATTGTTAAAGGCGAGGACACTTGTATAGTCCCATCCGGGGTAAACAAGACGGATGCTTGCAAGCGAGAAAGCACATCTGCACCTAACAAGTTCATTGGGCATGTGGAGTACACTACAAATCTAGCAAGCAGGTCTGGAAATGGGCCTATTTGCAGTGGCTGAGTCAACTTGTTGGAAGAGGGGATACCGTCAACCCCTACACAAGCAACATCAATGTTAGACAGGTAAGATGAGTCGGGCAAATCTTGTTGTCTTAGGACACTTCTGGCTGCACCTGTGTCTACTAGGAAGGTGGTAAGGATCCCTTCTATTGGTAATGTTACAATAGCTTGAGGTCCTAGTCCGCTATCCCCTGAAGATACTGCCATAGCAGGAGATAGTGACACAGGCTCACCACTGTCCTATGCTGTGCTTTGCCCCCCCCTGCACCTCATTAGTGCCATCCCCCTGCTGCTTTGTCCTCGGTTTTCTAGGCATCTTACAATTCTTGCTGATGTGCCCAAACTTGTGACAATTGAAACACTGCCGTGTTTCCTTCTTTTCCCCTTTGTATGCTGGCTCCTCAGAGGTTTCCATGAGAGCGCCAGTCTTTTTGGACGCTGATGATGTAGGGTATGTATTTTTTACAGACTCCAGCCCTTTTGCAAGTAACAGCGTGTCTAATGGTAACACTCTATATGCTGGTCTGGAAGTCAACAGACCTTTCTTTATAGATTCCTTTAATCCTAGTACAAAACCTGTACTTAACATCTGTTTGTGTGTTTTGAATGAAGCCAAGATGTGTAAATACCTGTGTGAGTCGTGCATGGAACTTTTCTACTGATTCGTCCTTCTCCTGTTTGATATCTTGTAAGTTAATTGCTTGATCTGCCAATTTATCCTTCGCCCAGTATTTTAACAGGTCACAGAACAGTACACCCGATGAAAAGTCATCCTTCAGGCGATCTATATCACACGGATCTATTGCATTCCGCATAATAGGACAGTATGAATCTCCTGCTCTAATCTCACACAGGCTAAAAAGGTCTCTCCAGGCTGCAGAGTAAGTCTTTTGGATCTGTGCCATCTTCCTATAGAAAGGCATAGGTTTTTTTCGGGGTCGGGCAACGTGTTTATAATGGAGGTGACTTCTGTCGGGGTGAATGCAACATACATCAGACTTCCCCTGCTTTTGTCCCTTCTCTTAGATTTCGCTCTCGGGTTTGTTTTTCTATCTCTCCACTCCTCTGCCCCCTCTCCTCCCCTTATATCATCATCCTCCTCTTCTGAATTATCCTGTTGATGACGGGATAGGGGCGTATCTTGCACATCCAATGGTGCCCTAGGGTTGGGGAGGGGAATTAACGGTGGGCTTACAGCAGAACTGCCCACACTGTGTACACTATGGGGCCCAGCACCCCCTGTCGAACCTCCTACAACACTTGATGCTGTCAGGGATGGAAACATCGGGTATGGGGAATACATGGTTCCATTTGCAGTCAGTATGGGATACAGAGGAGTGGGATGTGCCATCAGGGCGGTAGGTGTGATGGGCGGACCCTCTTGGATGGGTGATGTAATGGCTGACACCGTTTCATAAGGGGTAGCGTTCGGGGGTGAGCGTTGCTCCTCCTCTGTGTGTGTGTGGGCGCCATTTTGGGGCTGTGGCTGGATGGAATGTCTTTGTTCAGTGAAGGGCAGTGGTTGTGGTGTGCTAAGGTTACAGGGTGTTTGTAGTGCGGAGGCGACAATAGTCGAAGACAAGGGGCTGGCTGGTTCACATGGAGCATGATACACATACATTTTCTGCCGGTTCATTTGAACCTCTTTCTCTGTCCAACCCTCCTGTGCAATCGCTTTAGCTACCCTGTACCATGCTTCTGCACTTGGTAATAAACCACAATCTTGTAACTGTCCTCTATTATTTCTCAATACTTTCCACCACTCTTCTGCCCTCAGATGTCCTCCCACAATATTTGTGAATCCACACACTTTAAACATCTTCTTAGATTTATTTACCACGGCCTCTCCCCCTCTTTTCTTTACCACATCCCGAGCCAACATGCCCTCAGTATTCAATTTAGTCTGTTTCTGCCCCATCTTCCTGTCCTAAGTATAGCACAAGCTAGTTTTAGGAGGCAGACAAAAGAAGAGAGAGAGAGAGAAAGAGAAACAAACAGACCAGTTGTCTGAAATAGAATTTCTGTCTGAAATGCTCGACTGCTGTGAAGGGAGAATAACTTCACATGTCTTCTCTAAACTCAGACAATAGTTACCGACCTCCAGGGGACCACTAGGTTGTAGTGTGTAACTACGCACTACTGGCAAAGGGATAGCAGAGAGTGCAGTGTATAGCGAAAAGTGATTTATATAGACACAAAATTATGTAAGAGAATAACATCACATTTCATTATTAAACATACATCTTAGCCAGCAATATCACAACATAACAGCATATGAGACAGAAATTGTCTCAGAGTAACTTTCTAAAAACATCCTAAAATAACGTTGCGTTTACCTTTCTTCTTTTGTATACTTCTTCGTGTATAGTAAAGCTTAATGAAACCTTGAATGTCTCCTATATCTTCCTTTTAATAAGGATTAATATTGCCAAGAAGTAGTGGATACAGGGCACTGACTCCAGCAGAGGTGGTATAGTAGGTGCTGTTTGCCTTTAAGATGGGTGTAAAATTATAGTTGTTTGTTACATAACCAATTCTCAATCTGCGTCCATATATATATACTGTACTCTTAGGGGTACGTCTACAGTCCTAAGGTACCGTTTCCTTTGAGATACCTACTTTTACATTCGAGGTGCGGTCTCAAAGTCTAACTCTGTGTATATATCTTGAACTATTTACTTTTTAACTCAATCTCCTGTCGGGACACACCTACTTTTACACAAACATTACTTCACGTACTGTAATTACCCTCAAGCAAATTTAAAAACAGCATGAAAAATATGATAGTTATTTCACTTACTGTACAAATTCATACGACCTTAAGCATTGGCATAGAAAGAATTCTCTTAACTAAGATACGTCCTTAAAAAAAAAAAGTTAACGAGATAGGAGGGGGGGAGTATTCTCTTTCGATGTGTGTGCTCTGACCTTGGCGTTATCAGCACCAGCAAAATCAGCTTTTCAGCTTAAACAAGTACAGGGAGAGAAATTCTAAGCCACATTTCTCATTAAAATATTTATCACAACCAGCAATAACAGACCATAGTAACATTTAAACAATTTCTGCAGAAAATTTCTGACTCTTAAGATATTTTAGTCCAGGGTCTCACACCGTTGTGTGCTAAAATTGACGTCTCCAGGGCTATTGTGCTACCAGGGCACTAACGATCCGCCACTGAAGTCTGCATCCCACATACATGCTTTTACACCTTAGTGTGTGATAGACGTCTCTCTGGGTTTTCACGCTACCAAGGCACGAACATCATGACCTCCCAGAGATACTCGGCTATCCAACATGCATAGACCCTCCTTAGGAAAGGTATGTCAAATGACACCGATCCCAAAGTATGTATATGCACGTCTGTACGCACGGCTCTTCCGTTTTATTGTGCTACTAAGGCACTACCAATCCATCCCCGGAGTCTGCTGCACGCACACATGTATGTCCTGGACCACAATATCCAAGAAATCACAATCACTCGACCCACACTCCCAACAGTCATACACAGGTGACAGATATCATGGTACAGGATTCGTAATGGACTTGAGGCAAGTTATTTACCTGTACTTTTGACACCTCCCCAAACAGCGGGTCTGGATGACGGGCTGAGTCCCAGGAACAGGTTTACGCGGTCAAGGTGCTAACTGTGTCCTTACCGTGTACCGGAGGTGATCAGGCTCCGCCCGTTCCTGCAGGCTCCGTCCGGATCCCTTGTGTCCGCTGCCGGTTCAGTTAAACCTCATGTCCCTGTCATCGGGCGCCAATTTGTTTTGGAGAAAACCAAAATAGTTCTCGGAGATATATGTCCCTGGCCAAATTACCAATATGTATATATAGTGTGCACACCTTAGAGAAATAATACACCAACACAGAGTTCTGGTATAAAGCGTTCTCTCGCCCCCTGTTTATTGAATCAGCTGCTATATACAGTATAAAATTTAACAATCAGATATATGTTGCAACTAAGCAAAACATCAGGTTTATTCGGTAATTCATTGGTTCTGAGGTGTCCGCTTTTACAGAATCTCAGCAAGGCATTGGGTTAATGCATTAAGGGGTCTCTAGGTGTCATCCCACAGTGGGATGAGTCTTTCTCTCATTGGTCAGAAGTTTAGGACAAAGGGAAGATGGCGTTCTCCTTCTTGTGCCCAGGGTGTGGTAGTCATCGTCATCCTTAACAGACTGGAAGTAGTGTTGACGACATCTTGTATGCGGAAGTGGCAAATCATCCATCTTAGAGTCTCCAATAATCAACATTGTTAATAAGATTACGTAATACTGAAAAGAGAAAATGTATGAGTAGGGCAAACATAAAATGCATTTTCTTGTAGATCCTGATCCATAATTTATGTACTCGATACAATGGAAGCTTTGGAACAACGAATGTTGCTTCCTTGAAAATAGACAATGCTTACCCATAGTCTTTGAACAGCTTGATAACATTATGGCGAACAACCCTTATAGTCAAGCATACAAAAATTTTGCGGAGGTTGAAAAAGAACAACTGGCACATGCGCAAAGACATCAATTGCCAATGCCAAGAATTAATATGGTTCTCAAAAGGGATCGCCATACTGATCAAAGACGCTATAATTTACCAACAGCAAATGAGGTTGCCATGGTATTTGAAAGTGATGATGGGGAACCACCCTTTGAGCAGGATATTGGAATATATCCATGCAATCAAGAACAACCTTTTATAAACATTAATATTTTAAGCAGTAATTTGGATCCTATGACATATCCCATTTTCTTTCCAAATGGGGAGCCAGGATGGCAACCAAAATTGCAGTTGAAAAGTTATCCAAATAGTAAACTTCGTATTAGAAACAATATCTCAATGCTGGAATATAAAGTGGCACAAACTGCTGTCCGGATCATTATAATCCTATTTTATGTGGGGGTAAACTCACACAACAATGGATTATTGATTCTTATGTACAAGTCGAAGCAAATAATCTAAATTTTGTCAAATTCAAACAAAGCAAGCTTTGAGTTTAACAATATTGTGGATTGATGGATTATGTCGCTGAATTGGCTGCAAACAGAGACATTCCTGCTGCACGAGTAATGATTTTGCCATCCTCTTTCCAAGGATCTCCCCGTAATATGCGAGAAAGATACAATGATGCCATGGCTATTGACACTAAATTTGGCAAACCAAATTTATTTATTACATTTACATGTAATCCACAATGGCCAGAGATCAAAGAAAATGTTATGCTTGCAAGAAAAAGATAAATTAAATACAGCAGATAGAGTGGATTCAGTGATTAGTGCTGAACTGCCACATCCAGAAAAGCATTCAAGACTTTATGAGACTCTAACTCATAGAATGACACATGGCCCATGTGGAGAGAGCAATCCAAAGTCACCATGTATGGAAAATAAGAAATGCATAAAAGAGTTTCCAAAACAATTTCAAATGCAGACTTATGTGAATTGTGATGGATACCCTTTGTATAAAAGAAGAGAAGGACAAACAGCTATTATCTGTGGCCAAAAGGTTGACAATGGATATGTGGTTCCATACAATCCACATTTGCTGATGAAGTACAATGCACATATCAATGTGGAAGCTTGCACTTCCATCAAATCCATAAAATATGTGTATAAGTATATATATAAAGTATATGATGCAGCAACTGTTGTTGTGCAAGGTGCAGACAATGAAAAAGACAACCCCATTTTACATGACAAACTTTCTTCTTATTTAGATGCTCGCTATGTAAGTGCTCCTGAAGCAATGTGGCGTCTTCTCAAATTTGTGATGCATGATCGTTCACATACTGTGTATCGATTAGCTGTCCATCTGCCACAAAGTCAATTTGTTTGCTTCACGGCCGGCAATGAAACAAATGCTTTAGCACAAAGTGAACATAGAGCAACAACGCTTACTGCTTGGTTTCAATTAAATTGTCAGGACACTGAGGCCAGACAATTTTTATACATTGACATTCCAAATCACTATGTATTCGTAAATGGTGAATGGAGACAACGAAAGAAACATAATTATAAATTTATACCAAGAATATATACCGTCAGTCCACGAGACATTGAACGTTTCAGTTTAAGATTACTCCTTTTACATGTTCCCGGTGCACAAAGTTATGAACATTTACGTACAGTCAATGACATCGTTTATGACACTTTCCAGTTAGCTGCAAGACATCAAAACTTTCTAGCAGATGATACAGAATGGGAGAGATGTCTTGAGGAAGCAGCACTATGTCAAATGCCAAAGCAAATGAGAGAACAATTTGATTTTATTTGTATATTTTGCAATGTACCAGATGCCTTAACTTTGTGGGAAAAATTTAAATTACATATGTGTGAAGATTTCTTGCAACGTTATAATGAGACCATTGCACAATTTAAAGCATTAATCGAAATACAGGAAATCTTTCTTTGTCATGGATTAAATTGTGCCAACTTTAATCTGCCTGATACAGAATTTATATATGAAATTAACTTTGAAGAGTATGACACTGACATTCAATACCAAAAAACACAAGAAAAAATTGGAACTTTAAATGTATTGCAATTGGAAGCATTTAATGCCATCACAAATGCAATAGAAGATGAAATGCTCAAAGAGCGTTATTTCTATCTGGATGATCCGAGTGGATCAGGAAAAACTTACCTATATAATTTGTTGATGAGTTGCATTCGAGCACAGGGTCAAATAGCACTGCCATTTGCAACCACTGGAATTGCTGCACTTTTTTTAGAATGTGGTAGAACTGTGCATAGTGGATTCATAGTGGATTTAAACTGCCAGTTCCCATTCTGGAAACATCAGTGTCGGATATTCGATGAATTCATGTCATGCCCTCCAATGTATTGATCGATTATTAAAAGAAGTTATGGCTAATGATTTGCCATTTGGTAGAAAGGTGATGTTGTTAGGAGGAGATTTCAGGCAAACATTACCTGTGGTGCCACATGTCAATTGGACTTACATAGTCGAAATGTTTATTAAAAGAAGTAAGCTGTAGAAAATATTTACACACCTGAGATTAGAAGTAAATATGAGATCTGAAGGGCGAAATCAATTCAATGATTGTCTCATTAACATTGGAGAAGGAAAACAGCCAAAATAACTAATTTACCTGGTGATGCAGTGCAAATTCCACCAGAAATGATTTCAACAGAACCATTCATTTCAACAATCTTCCTCAATATTATTAATAATGAGGAATACTCAGACATTGCAAGCAAAGTCATATTGACATCAAAAAATTACGATGCTTTAAATTTGAACAACGAAATATTAAAATTAATCAATGATCCCCAAAAAAACTATTAAAGTGCAGATTCTGTTCTGGCTGACGACAAAGAGAGTGAAGCAAACTTTAGTATGGAATTCATTAATTCTTTAACTCCCTCTGGAATGCCACCACATGTTTTGCAACTTAAAAAAGGGGCAATTATCATGCTATTGAGAAATATGAATCCAAAAAAAGGACTTTGTAATGGGACCAGATTAATTGTGAAGGAATTAAAGGATAATTTTAAACATGCAGAAACTATGAGTGGTACCCATAAAGGCGAACCAGTTCTTATACCGAGAATTAATTTGGCTCCAAGTGAGAGTGGTTTGCCTTTTGTCCTTCAAAGGAGACAATTTACCATTATCATGGCATTTGCCATGACCACCAATAAATCCCAAGGACAAACTTTTAAGTCTGTTGGTATTTTTTTGAAGGAACCTGTGTTTGCACATGGACAACTATATGTTGCATTTTCAAGATGCAATAATCCAGAGGAAATTAAAGTACATGTTAAAGAAAACACAAGCCAAGGGGATTTATTGAAAGATGGATGTGTTTTTACAAAAAACATTGTGTACTATGAGGTGCTGTAAATATACAGTACAGTGCTTTCATTTTGAGAAAAAAATTTGATGTTACTCCGACTGATTTTAAAGTAGCAATATTTTAAGAAGAAACTTAATACAATGGCAAAAAACATAGAGAACAGTGGTTTTACTTCCTGGACAAAATTAGAGGTCTTTGGGACTCTTTAAATAGAGGACCACTATTTCCAATAGGAAACTCAATGTGCCATTTCAACAAAGTACAACAAGAAGAAATAAAAAAGTATGAAAAACCACACAAAACTGTGCTTACACAGATTGGAAGGTCTTACAAGTTACCTTTTCAGATGTTTGGCCCCACAAAACAATTAGGTGCCATTTACTTTAATTGGAAGCATATATTTAAATGTTTTAAAGTAGTATTTAACATGTTAACATTGTTTTTTAAAAGTTATGGAAAGTTATTTAAAGCTATATTGTATAACATTGTCTTTTGAAAGTTGTGGAAAGTTACTTCAAGCTATATTGAATATAGTCAAACATTTATGTTACGACAAGTTTAAGCATTTGTTAATACATTCAATTGTATAATTTTAAGATGGAGTATTGATTTAGGGAGCAATCCGATCACCAGTTAATGGGGTCAGGAAGGAATTCATTTTTTCCCTCTTTGATACAATTGGCCAAGTTTCAATGGGGGGTTTTATTGTTTGCCTTCCTCTGGATTCAATGCAAATTTAATTTAACATGAGTTTAAAAAAAAGGTTACAAATAATGTTGGTGTACAAAATACTTACTTTTGGAAACTTTACATAGTTGTTTGTTATTTATACATAAATATCAATTCAAAATGTTATTATGTTTAAAATACAAGTTGCATGTTAAAAACTTTGTTATGGTTTACAATATTTATTCATGAAAAATTAAAACATTGTTATATTGTTATTACATGTATGACAATTAAAAAAGTTCATATTTACAAAAAAATATATGTATACCTGTTGGTAAAATACAAGTTGAAAGTTAAAAAAATAAAAAGTTTTATTCAAAATGTTCTATTTATTGGTACTTGATAAAACAAAAGGTTAAGAATGTCATAGACCAATATTGTGACGCAAAGTCGCTAGTCATATATATAGTTGTAAGCAGTGAGGGCTTGCCAAAAATTGTTGGTAACGCCATGTTAAAATTGCGGGCTCACATAACAAGCCCGTGCAACTGCGGCCCTCTCAAAACGAGGGACGCGATTGCGGCCAGGCGATGATCTCCAAAATCTGGTGGAGATGAGCGCCATAGGTGCTCATCCCTACGACCCGCAGCACTTAGGCAATGAGCGTCGAAGGCAGTCATTGCGCTGGTGGAGATGAGCACCACAGATGCTCATCCCTGCGACCCGCTGGACTTAGGCAATGAGCGCCGAAGGCACTCATTGCGCTAGTGGAGAAGAAACGCTGCAGGCGCTCATCCATGCAACCCGCAAAACGTAGGCAATGAGCGCCGTAGGCTCTCATTGAGCTGGTGGACATGAGCGCCACAGCCGATCATCCTGAGACACGAGGAACTTACATAAAAAGAGCGCAGAAGGCGCTCACTGCAACTTAGCGACGTTCACGAAATTATGGCCCGTACAACTTGGGAATTAGTATTGGCCGCTAAATTACGGCCCGCAAAAGTACGCATTTAACCACCGAACCGCCAAACTGCAAAAACACACAAATATGACTCAAATTTACTTACACACTCACACACAGCTCAAGGGAGTGCCTGTGAATGAGGTTGCAAGTTAATTTGAGGCGTATTTTGGATATTTTTTAATTGAGATTCGCCACAGCCAGAAAAATAACGAAAACGAGGCCGAAGGACGGAAAACGCAGCCAAAGGAAGGAAAAGGCGTCCGAAGAACTTAAATTCCAGCCCTAAGCACTAAGACTAAACAGTAACACTTAATACAAGGCAGTAACATTTAACTCAAGCCAGTAAAACCTAATCAAAGGCATTAACACTTAATTAAAGCCAGTGACACTTAACCCAAGGTCGTAACACAGGGAGAGAGGCTCGCAATGAGCACCAAGGGGGCTCAAGTGAGAGGCCTATAAAGTACACAGGGGGAGAGGCTTGCAATGATCGCTGAAGGCGCTCATTGCAAACCACGCGATCCGCGCCGAAGGCACTCATCGTGGGGCATGCAATGAGCACCAAAGGTCAACAAGTTGTGGCTCGCAATGAGCGCCGAAGGCTCTCATTGTGAGCCACGCGATGAGCGCCAAAGGTGCTCAGGACGGGCTCACAATGAGCGCCGAAGCTACTCAGAGGGGCATTAACCTCACATTCGGTGGCAAACAGCATTACCATGGCTTCAAAATGTATTGCCATCATTTTTTGACGGGCAAACGCTAGTATATATACTGTATATATATATATATATATATATATATATATATATATAGCGCTGCAATAATCCATTGAATAGATGAAAGGATATATATATATATATATATATAAAGTCAAATAAATATAATAATATAATATGAAGTGAATAATGAATAAATGAAAGAAGTTTAATAAAACAATGTGTAAAATGGATCTGTTCTTAACAGACTTGCCCCCGAGAAATGTATGGGGAATGGAAAAGGAATAAAGGAATAAATCTGTCTTACTACGCTGAGATGGAGTAACAGTGGGGACCTCTAGATACTCTATGTTAATAGCGAACAAAAAAAGTTTATAATAAATCACAGGTCATTTCTGCAATATCAAAGCTGCAAGATCAATGTGTCTATTGAGTCCATTGGGTTCTAATGTTCCTAGAAGGTGAATCCATCTTGTTTCTGCGTGTCTCAATTTCAGGATTCTATCGCCTCCTCTTTTTGGCGATCTGACATTCTCTATTGCTTGAATGGTAATACCTTCTGTTATTTTCTGGTGTTGCAGAGTTAGGTGGGCTGATAGTCCATTTTTTAGCAGTCCTTTAGATGTATTGTACAAAATTTTCATGAATACATGTTTTCAGGGTTCTTTTGGTTCTTCCTACGTATTGTTTTCAACAGGAGCAGGTCACAACGTATACCACGTATTCTGTCTTGCAAGTCCTCATCTCCCTGATCTTGAAATTCTTGTTCCTTTTGGTGGAGAAGACCTAGTCCCCCCATAGCTTGGTGCCACACTTGTATGTACCAGTCAAACCCTTAGTTCCCAATGTGGTCGTAGGGTTTTCTTCTTGGCACTCATCAGGTCACTGGGGGCTATCATATTTATCAAATTGTTGGTCTTTCGAGTAGGATGTCATGGAGGATCTCGTCCTCTCTTAAAATAGGCCACAGTTTTCCAGACTTTTTGAGATAGTGCGGTGGGCTTTTTTTTTATCTGGTCATGAACCTATATTTGGTAAGAGTACTAGGGTCTTTGGTTTTTACTTTTTTGGATCAGATCCATTCTGTCCAAATGTCAGGATTTATCTTGTGCTTCATTGATAAAGGTTTCATTATAACCCTTTTCCCAAAATTAGATGGCTAATTTGTCACTTTCAGTATTGTAGTCTTCAAGATGGGTACATTTGCATCTAATGCACCTAAATTGGCCAAATGGGATATTCTTGATCCATTTCTTGTCATGGCTGCTGGATTCATGGAGGTTTCCATTGCTGTCTGTGGGCATGGAGTAGAGTTTGGAGGTTATCCCTTCAATGGTGCCTATTAGTACCACGTCTAGAAAAGCTATAGATGATGGATCATAGTTACATAGTTACATAATAATTGAGGTTGAGAAAATACTTTTAGTCTATCAAGTTCAACCTTTTTAGATCAGCTCTGATCTGAAATATGCAGATTAATTGTTAATTGATCCAGAGGCAGGCAAACAGAAAAAAAACAGTAAAACTTTGCCAATTGTCTCAAAAGGGAAAAAAATATATAAAATTCCTTCCTGACCCCAGATACTGGGGATCGGACTCCTCCCTGGATCAATACAATCTCTATAACTATCCAGAATAACCCTGAATGCCCTTCTTATTTAAAAATATATCCAATCCCTTTTTAAAGATATTTATCGAATCCACTGTCACCACCTTCCACAGATTATCCTCCCTTACTGTGAAGAACCCTTTTCTTTCTTTAAGGTGAAATCTTTTTACTTCTAACCTCAAAGGATGTCCTCTTGTCAGTTGAAAACCTCTTGGCACAAAAAGATCACTTGACAAGCTTTATACTGATCCTGGACATATTTATATAATGTAATCATATCTCCTCTTAGCCCCACCATTCATTCCCCCTATTAGTTTTGTAGCCATTCTCTCTACATTTTCAGCTCTGTTGCCTTGATCCAAGTTCCTACTAACCTCCTCATAGAAACAAATTCAATTTGTTTGACATGACCTATCCCTCATAAATCCATGTTGACACTTACTTATAATCTTGTTTAAATAGACATATTCTTGTATACTATTCCTTGTTAACCCTTCTAAAAGCTTTCCCACTACAGAAGTGAGACTAACAGGTCTATATTTTTTTAATTTGTTCTTGCTCCCTTTTTTTTTAATATATTGTTTTATTAAGAGCACCAGCTTGATACAAAAGCAAAAATGTTTCAACAATAGAACATAATTGCAAAGGCAATGCCCTAGAAAAGTGCAAACATAGACATAAACTTTTAACTGTAATTGTTACATTTTTGTTCTTTCCATTTTAAGTTATACTGAAATCTAGTTACCCATGTACAGTATGTACATGTTACATACAAGTCCAATCTTATAGACTGATAGCCTATGAAAGCACGCAAAGAGTAAAGGAAAGAGAAGAGAGAGAAAGAAAGGGGCAAGACGCCTCCTTATAGTTTGTTCCAGCCCTGCTAATTTACCAGGTGTCCCAGCATGAGGCCCATTTCCCATATGATTGATTGAAGTCCGGTGAAATAACACTCATGTCATATATGAATTTAAGTTTCTTCAAAACTGCACTATATGCAGGTACTTCCGACTTCCAGGCTTTGGCTAGAGTAACCCGGACGTCTAAGAATACTTGGTGTGATAAAAGTTGAGCTTCTTTACTGAGGCCCTCTATGGGGAGGCCTAAAAGGGCTACTTCTGGCTTTTGGGGAATCGTGTGACCCCCAAAGTCTTTCCAAGATATCATATGTCTCCCGTTAAATATGAGCGATCTTAGAGCAGTCCCAGAGGATATGTTTAAGGGTACCCAAATCGAGACATCCCCTAAAACAAGTACCATCTAAGGAGGGGTTAGAGAGTTTCACTCAGTATTGTGTTCAGTGAGGAGCCTGTGGCCTGTTTATGTATCTTGTTCCACTGTGCATCAGTTAAATCAATGGCAAGCTCCAAATCCCAGGAGTGTTGATGGTGGAGTTAGGACGGTGTGGTCCGGTTTATTAAATAATTCTATATAGTGGAGATATTCCCGTCTACCATTAGGGTTATCAAGACAACATTTTTCAAATGGAGTGATCTTAGCACAGGCATTAAATTTGATTACCTTGGAAACATTAACATGTATCTGGGATAAATTAAGCCATTCCTTTTATGGTAAATGATGTACGGCCTGAATGTTGCAGGTGACCACTGTTGATTACTCCTTAAAAGATCAGCAACAATCCTAAAGGTATTGTCTATCCACCACTTAAGCTGCGAAAATCTATTGATTAATGCTGTGCTCTGATATAACCATAATAAGGTAAGCCATGAACCTGGTTCTACAAGTGGCATACTCTTGTCTGAGTCAGAACCATGCAACTGGGAAGGAGGGAACTGCCCAAATTAGAATATAGGCAGGCCACTTTCTGCTAAAATATTTTTTTCTATCTCCACTTATACTGGCAACTGCTCTTTACCAAACAACTTAGTCATTTGGGCCAATCTGGTACCTTTAGAATACTTAATTAAATCCTGAAGGGCTAGCCCTTCCTTGGCCTTAGGTGCCATCATGGCCCGTCTTATTTATCCTAGGTCTTTTACGATCCCAAATGAAGTGAGAGATTGACCCCTGAATAACCAAAATATCCTTGGTGTAAACAGCTGTTGGAATAGTATGGAAGAGATACGAAAGCATGGGCAAAATACTCATTGTAATAGCGTGAATCCTACCCAACCACAAAACTTTGTAGGAGGACCACGTGTTGATATCATTAAGTAGTTTTTTTATAAGCGTGGGGAAATTTGCTGCGTACGTTAAGCCAGATTGTCTAGGGATAAATACACCTAGATATTTAAGGTGGTGTTGGACCCATTTAAAGGAGAAGTTTCCTGATAGTTGGGATTCCAAATGCTTTGGCAAAGAAACATTTAACGCTTTACTCTTTCTCGTATTCATTTTAAAGCCAGAAATGCTGCCAAAAAGTCCAAGAGCATGAAATAGGTTAGGGAGACTGGTCACAGGCTCGGGGACAGTGAGCATGACATCATCCATGAAAAGGCTCAGTTCATGTTGTGTCTTTCTCACTCTGACTCCTTTTATATTTGGGTTGTCCCTGATAGCAGCAGCTGGGGTTCAATGCACAATGTGAAAAGAAGAGGGGACAGAGGGCAGCCTTGCAGCATTCCTCTTGTGATTTTAAAGGATCGAGACTAAAATACATGATAGGCAACATATGCTGTTGGGGCCAAATACAGTGCTAAGATACCCTTTACTAACTTATCACTCAGACCAAACTTGTGTAAAGTCTCTACCATATACAATCAATCCTATAAATCAATATTATCAAAGGCCTTTTCTGCATCAAGGGAAACAAGCATCAAAGGTATGTTTTAGACCGATGGTACGTCAAGCAAATTTAGAATATGCATGGTGTTATTTGGTGCTTCACGACCCTGAATAAACCCTACCTGGTCTGGGTATATTAAGCTCGGCAGCACCTGAGAATTCTGGTCTCACTGGCTTACCAGACAAGAAATCGTTAAAAAGTAATTGAAGATGGGGCACTAACGTATCTATAAATTACTTGCAGTAAAAATTTGGCAACCCATCCGGGCCAGGAGCTTTATGTGGCCTAGACACTTTTATAGCTCTCTTAACTTCGGTTAAAGAAATTGCATTATCTAGCAAATTAGATTGTCCACTATCAAGTTTTGGAAGCGTGATGGAAGACAGAAAATTATCAATTTGGGTCTTATGATCAGGCTAACAGGCGATGAATACAAATTAGCATAACATTTTTCAAATGCCTCTGTGATTTCATTCGGCTTATAGATGGTCTTATCATTCTCCACCTTTAGTTTGGGGATAAAAGAGTCTGCCCTTTGCTGGTTGAGTTTTCTGGCTCGCATTTTGTATGGCTTATTCAAGTACGTGAAATACTGAGATTGAGTTCTTTGCAAAACAATTACAACCTTCCTACGAAGAATCACCTGCAACTGCTGCTTAAGTTTATAAATTTCTACTTGGGTCTCATGTGGTCTCCTAGAGGGAGGAACAGCTTGAAGGGCTGAGATTTTATTGTTTAATGTGTTGATTTGGGTCAGTTCTATTTTTCTAGCGAGGGAACCAATTTGGATGCATTTGCCCCTTAACACTGCTTTATGTACAGCCCATACTCCAGCGTTATCCACCTCACCCCCACTATTCAAATCAAAGTTTTCTACCATAGTGCTGTGTATTTTGTCTTTTGTAACTACATCATTAGGCAGGGCCGGGTTTAGCGCCCATGAAGGAGAGCGCCCCTTGGGCAGCAGATCAGTCAAGTAGATACTGATTATATCATGGTCAGACCACGCAATGGGTTGGATTTCTGCATCCAGCAAATTCGGGGCTAGGAGTTGCTGGATTAAAACATAATCGATACAAGAGTATGAGTCATGCCTCTCTGAGTAATGGGTGTATTCTCTATCAGTAGGGTGAACCATTCTCCACACATCAAACATACCATGATTGTTAAGCAAAAGTTTGAGGGATAAGTGTGGCGGAGGGGATTACCATCGGGGAGGCAGAACCTGATCTATCTCTTGCTTGGTCTAAGACTGAATTCATGTCTCCCCCAGGATCCACGCTGACTGTTGCCAGTCAGACATTATATCTGATATTTTCCGAAAGAATGTGGATTGCCCAACATTTGGAGCGTATATATTTAACAATGAAAGTTTACATTTATTGACAGTACCCTGTACCAGAATGAATCTACCCTCCGGATCTCTGTGGGTGGACATGTTTTGGAAGTACAGCCTCCTATGTATTGAAATGGACACCCCTCGTTTTTTATCTGGGGCAGTAGAATGAAACGTTTGCGTGAAACATTTCCCCCAATACTTTGGAATGGCATTCTTCTAACCCCATGTGACTGTACTCACCCAGGGCAACCTGTCGCTTCACCAGTTCGTTTAACCCATGAACATTATGAGATGCTATGTGCTGGTGTGTAAAGCTATTACTCACCACCTACCCCAAACGCCAGTTGAGAAATAGGTGCTCAGATAGGTAGATTATCCATGGAGGGCAGATGACCTGGGGAATGTACTTAACTAGGAAGTATTGACTTGCAAAGCTCCACATAGGACTAGGGATAGATAGACCAGGCAGAGAAAGGGAAAAGAAAGAAGAGAAGAACCAGGAAGAGGCAAGAAAAAGGCGTAAAAAAATATTAAAGCAATGTACAATAACAACCACATACTTTTATAGTTCAATATATCAGTCTTACAATATATATAGTACATAAGTAACTACAAAGATATATATATATATATTTTGTATGAGTATAACAGAAATACAGAAAGTAAATTTAACAATTTAAACTGAGTTGCCAGGTATCTTTTCAATAAGATAGACAGGCGACTCGCCAAAAAACAAAAATAAAGATAGAAAAATATACAAAATATAACCCCTATGGGGCACATCTTTGAAAAAGCATTAATATTTAATTACATAGTTACATAGTAATTAAAGTTGAAAAAAGACTTTCAGTCCATCAAGATCAACCTTTTAAGATCTCCTCTGACCTGCAATATGCGGATTAAATATTAATTAGTTAGTTGTTAATTAATTATTAATCAAATATTTAATCATTTATATTTTTTATATTATTTTTAATTATTAATTAATCCAGAGGAAGGCAAACAGAAAAATAAAAACAAGTGAGACTTAGCCAATCGTCTCAAAGAAAAAAAAAAAAAATTCCTTCCTGACCCCAGATACTGGTGATCGGATTTTTCCCTGGATCAATATTGTCTCAAAGAAAAAAAAAAAAATTCCTTCCTGACCCCAGATACTGGCGATCAGATTTTTCCCGGGATCAATATTGTCTCTCTGACTATATCAGCGCAGTTGAGATCTAAGAAGTGGGAAAATTCCATAGCGGACCCTGAGCTATTCGGCATATGAAATAAAACTAAAATATTGCAACCACATATCTAAACTTAAAATGATAACTATGCATAACTATGCATTTTGCATGTAGGTTTAAAGTGTTCTTTCTCTAACGTACTACAATATTCCAAGGCAATATCTACGTTTGAAAGTCTTTTCTCGAATTCTTTACACTCAACGGTTCTGGTATCAGGATGTTCCAGGATGAAAGCAGCGCCATGCCCTCCTCCATATTGAATACTGGATATGTTCCCCCATCTCTTAAAATGTTCAGCTTGAAAGGAAAGCCCCAAGTATATCTCCATCCCTGGGCGAGAATGATCTCCAAGAGAGGTTTGAATAGTCTAATTTTAGATAGGGTGGTCGGGGAAAGATCAGCATAGATGCCGGGCTGGCCACCTGCAACCTCGGGGATACCCGGTCTCATAAAAAGATCCTTGGTCGAATAATAATGAAATTTTGAGATCACATGCCTCGGTCTTTCTCCAGAATCAGGACGTCCCGCCAACGCTCTATGAATGCAATCTAATCTGAAGGCATCTTCTTCCAGGTTTGGTAGCAACGTTTTGCAGAGATCCAGCATACAGTTTGGGAGATCTGTAATGGCTTCTGGGAGATTCCGTATTCAGACATTTTGACGGCGGAATTGACTTTCTAGATCCTCTTGTGCATACTGGAGTTGGCTGCATCTCTCAAGGCTGACACTTCCCCCTCCAGTTGCATAGTTTGCCTCCAGTTCAGTAACCTTGGAATAAACAACTTATATTTCTCCAGTGAGTTCTGTGGCTACTTTCTTGATTTCTCCAGTAATTTCCGTTCTGGAAGAAGAAATCAGATCCTTTAGATCCTGAATATCTGCCTTTGTACTAGGCGCCATAGGCTCCATAGCAGACGTTGATGAGCGTTTAGGTGTCGAAGGAAACTGTCGGGCAGTCTGAGCGCCTGTTTTTGTTGTGCAAAAGTCCTGTATGTATTTAACTGCCCTTCTAGTTGAGATCCCAGCCATTCCCTTTTTGTAGGCTTTGAACATGAAATGTTGTTGTATTCTTCAAGTAAGTCACTGCGCTTTAGATTGTGCCACCATACCTGGAGTATTAGGTGCGCTTACATAATGAGCATAGTCTTATTTTCTTGCATCAAAACATGCGATATTGAGCAGCTTCTAGGATGCTGATGTCTTTTGATGGTCTCTAGTGCTATAATCTTAAACGTCCACTAGGTGGCAATACAGCATTTCCTTCTTGCAACAATCTGGTAGCTTGAATATCTACTTTGTACACAAGATGGAGCTAGTTATAGAGATGCTTTAGAATATACCACTTTGGCCACCAGGCAGCAGTATTACCGTATTGGTCCGAATATAAGCTGCACCGTTTTTCCAATTTTTGAGCTTGCGAGTTACAGGTGCGGCTTATATTCGCGACCGTAAAAAAATCATTACCGATTTGCAAACTTTGCTTGTTATATATGTGGCTTCTATTCGCGAACGCAAAATGAATGCCGATTTGCGCAATTGCGAGTTAAGGGTGCCGTTTTTCGTGCTTTAGACTGCGGTATTGAATAGTGATTTACGGTTTTAGTGATTCTAACATCCTGTAAAGCCTGTAAACTGCAAAAAAACTACAGTGCTAATTAGAAAGCTGTTTCTTGCAATGGCTGACCACTTTGAGAGTCTTTTTCTCTCCAATTTTACGGGTGCGGCTTATATTTGAGTAGTATCTTTTTTCTATTTTTTACCCTTGAACTTTACGGTGCGGCTTATATGCAGGTGTGGCTTATATTAGGACCAATACGGTATATTACTTTCAATACTCAGATGAGCAGCAGTATGGTTAGTGATTTATTTTAAATCAAAATGGTGTCCAATCACTGGGTCCAAAAATCTCAAGACGTCCCCTATCACAAGGGTGTAAGGCCTTTAGCCTTAATCTTGCTATGTTAAATGTCACAGTTCAGGAGCGTTAGTAATTTCCATACAGTGCCCCTTTGTGGATTACTTTCTACAGATACAAATGCTGGTAGAGGTTGTTGTTCCCAAGCCTTATCTTTTGTATGGGGATGCACTGTCAGTGCAAGAGCAGTCTTTATGAATAGCCTGCCACATTACTTGTCTCTACTCTTACACACTGGGAGCTTCAGTTGCTTAGCTCCACTTTGCGACCTTGTCCCAGCGCCCTCCACTTCACTGTATTTGTGACCCTAGTTATGTGTGTTTCGCCTGTGGAGTGATCAGTTTGAAAGCTCGGGTATTCCAGCTCCCACGGACCTGGTTGGGTATGCTCTCACCTCCTCTCCACCTTGCAGAACAAGGTGGCCGCCCGTTCGTGGGTTTCTTCCTGAGCAGCCCTGGGCCTTCTGGAACCAGCTGCCACCCAGTGTCCTTATGTGGCTTCTACAATCATCTGGGGTTCTCCCGACTTACAGGCCTCAGATCCCCATCTCAGGGCCTCCCATGTGGCTTCTCAAAATGTCCGCCGGTCAGTCGCGGGCCTTCCTCTACGGCTCACTCCTCACCTTCTATCTGTCGGCGCTGGCCTTGCTCTTCTGCAGCTCTCCAGCTGGAGCCTGCCAGCTCTGGATGCCACCACAAGACCTCCTGAGCCCAAGCCAGGGAAAGGCTCCAAGGGGAAGGGTGCTCCCCAGCCAGCAAGCAAAATGTAAGTTATTCCTGGCTACTAAAAAAGGGGTGCTGTTGCGGGGACCTATGGGTGATATGGGTCACCCCCTCTTCTTCCCCCAGCTATTCCTGGGGTATTAGGCACAAATAGAGCAGTTTATAAGCCCAAAATAGAATTTTCAGCAGGAGCTCAGGCTGGACGCGTCTTGCTCAGGCAGACGCAAGCTCCACCCCTGTTCTTGCTCCCTTCTTAAATGTAGGTTTCACCTCTGCTTTACTCCAGTCATCTGGTAGAGATCCTGTGTCGATTTAATCTTGAAAAATTAGATATAATGGTTTGGCTAATACAGAGCCCAGTTCCCTCAGTTCCCTTGTACTCATATTGTTGCAGTGTTCCAAACACTGGTACCTCCCTTGTGTATACCAAGAAAAGAACCTATTTAGCTCATCTGCCTTTTCCTGGTCACTAATTATCAGACGGCCTGTGTCACATTGTAATGTTCCTATAGCTTCCTTTCTGGCCATCTTCCCATTAATATATTTAAAAAAATATTTTAGGGTTAGTCTTACTCTCCTTTGGAACTAACGTTTCATTTTCTATTTTAGCCAGTCTAATAACCCTTTTGCAAGCCTTGTTGACTTCATTGTACTCACGTAAAGCAGTCTCTGTCCCCTGTTTTTTGTATAATTTAAATGTCTGTCTTTTACTCTTTATCTTCATCTTTAAGTAATTGTTAAGCCACATGGGTTGTGATTTACTCCTTCTACTTTTATTTCCACATGGTATATGGTGATAAGTATGTAGATTTAGTAAGGATTTGAACATTGTCCATTTATGTTCAGTATTTTTACCTTCCCGTTCTCTGTCCCAGTCTATACTTTGTATTGCTGCCGTTAAACCGATAAAATCTGCCCTTTTAAAATTAAGAGTTTTTGTTAGCCGCTTACAGTTTTGTTTTTTAATTCAATCTCAAATGACACTGTGTTGTGATCACTGTTTCCCAAATGTTGCCCTATTTCAACATTCAATATTATATCAATATTATTTGTGATGACTAAATCCAAGATAGCCTCATTTCTAGTAGGTTATTGTATAACCAGGGCCAGATAATGATCCCTGAGTGTGCTCAAGAATCTGCTCCTCTTAGCTGAACTGCTGATCTCGTTCATCCAGTTTATTTCAGGGTTAAACTCTCCCATTATTAAAACTTGCCCATGCTTAGCTGCATTTCCAATCTTTAACAATAATTGCAGTTCCTTACATTCAATTATATTTGGGGGTTTATAGCATACTCCAACCAATATTCTTTTAGAATTTGCTCCCCCAATATAACTTTACCCACAAACATTCAACATTATCGCTAGTTCCACCATACATATCTATAGGCCCACATTCAGGCTCAACATACAGACAAATCCCTCCTCCTCTTTTACCATTGCCCATATCTTTCCTAAATAGGTTATAACCATGCAGATTAACAGTCCAGTCATGAGATTCATCCCACCATCTTTCAGTAATGCTTATTAAATCGCATGTCTCATTAACTGCTAAAAATTCTAACTCTCGGATTTTTCCTGGCAACCTTTAGCAAGGCATTAGCAAGCATACACTTTAGGTATGTTATTAATGTTATGTTATAGTTCACAGTGAACCAGAGGTTCATGGTATTCTGATTGACGTATTTTAGGAAATGGTCTTTGTTTCTGACTCCATCATTGTCCTAAATAACAATGATGTCGTTGATGAAGCATTTCCAACAGACAATATTGGTCTGAAACGGGTTATCGTTCCACTCATATGTTTCTCCCCAGAAGCCCATATACACTTTGGAGAAACTTGGAGCAAATCTAGTGCCCATAGCCGTCCCCGTCTTCTGTAGGTAGTATTTGTTCTAAAAAACAAAGTAGTTATGTTTAAGGATATACGTTATTGCTTTCATGATAAATTGTGATCAGCTATGCCCGATACTATGGGCCAACCCAGTGGGACCATTGGATCTTTGTGGATTTTCAGAAGATGGTATATGATGGCCTTCCTAGGTTGTATGATGTTCAATAACTTGTATTCGTTCTGGGTAAAGATTCCATTTTCTCTCGTTTGTGAGATGAATGTCTTGTAGCTGCTCAGGTCCGGTGTTAATGGTAAGAAAGTGGCAATATACTTAATGAGATGATAGGCTTCTTTGAGGTGATCTTCTCAAAATATATTGTGACAATCTTTTCACAATATATTCTCACACCATCTTCTTCATTGCAACCTCCTGCCTCTTTCTCAGACTCTCCTATACTGTCTTTATACATCATGTCTCCAATAATATAACAATCTCACATTCCCTGATCTCACATACTGGCGATCGGACTTCTCTCTTGATCAATACTCCCTCTCTATTTATCCAGGATAACCTTGAATGCTCCTTTTATTTAAGAATATATCCAATCCCTTTTTAAAGTTATCTATCAAATCCGCTGTCACCACCTGCTTTGAAAGAGAATTCCACAAATTAACCACCATTACTGTGAAGAACCCTTTTCTTTATTTAAGGTGAAATCTTTTTACTTCTAATCTCATAGGATGTCCCCTTGTTGAAAACCTCTTGGCACAAAAAGTTCACTTGACAAAGCTTTGTATTGACCCTGGATATATTTATACTAGTGACTTGCCTGTCAAAAATGACAGCAATACAATGTGAAGCCTGGCAATGCTGTTTGCCACACATTGCAAGGCTCCCCCCCCCCTCTAACATGCCTGCCTTGTGATGATCGCCTTCAGCCTCTCCCCCCCTCTACCTCTCCCACCTCTACTTGACAGGAGGCACTCATTACGAGCCTCTCCTCCCTCCTATCACTTCCCTCTGTCTCTCACTCCCTCCTCTCACTTCCCTATGCCTATTCCCCCCTCCTCTCCCTCCCCTGTGTCTCTTCCACCCTCCTCTCCCTCCAGTGTGTCTCTTCCCCCCTCCTCTCCCTCCCCTGTGTCTCTTCCCCCCTCCTCTGTGTCTCTCCACCCCCTCCCTGTGTGTCTCCCCCCCTCTCCCTCCCCTGTGTCTCTCCCCCCTCTCTCTCCCTATGCCTCATTCCCCCCTCTTCTGTGTCGCTTCCCAACCTTCTCCCTCCCGTCTCTTCCCCCTCCTCTCCCTTCCCTGTGTCTCTTCCCCCTCTTTGTCTCTTCCCCCACTCCTCCCCCTCCCGTGTGTCTCTCCCTGCCTCCCTGTGTGTGTCCCCTCCTCTGTGTTTCTCTTCCTCCTTCTCTCCCTCCTCTGTGTCTCTCCCTTACTTCTCTCCCTCCCGTGTCTCTCACCCCCTCGTGTTAGCTTGTGCTCGCGCCTACCCTTTTGTGCGCACGTGCACCCATCTGGGCTGACGCTGCGCAATGTGTATGTGCAGCGTGCAGCTTAGTGCCGGAGTGCCGGTGATGAGAGTGCCGGGGTTAATGCGAGCCCTGCAATGAGTGCCTTCGGCGCTCATTGCAATTAATCACATATATAGTTGTGGATCTAAACTTAAGTTACGTGACCAACATTGCAAACGTCACCAACAATCGTAAGATCCACAACTATATATGTGATTGTGTAATCATATCTCCTCTTAGATGCCTTTTTTCTAGAGAAAATACTTTTAATGTGGTTTGTCTTTCTTCATAACTTAGCCCCGCCATTTCTCTTTTTAGTTTTGTTACCCTTCGCTGTACTTTTTCCAGCTCTAAAATTTCCTTTTTTATGTAGTGGTGCTTAAAATTATACTCCATATTAAAAATGAGGGCGTACCCGGGATTTGTATAGCGGCAGAATTATATTTGCTTCCCTTGCTTCTACACCCTTCTTAATACATGCTAATATTTTACTTGCCTTTGCAGATGCTGCTTGGCATTGAGCACTGTTACCTAGGTGGTTATCCACAAGCACTCCCAAATCCCTTTCAATATCTGATACACCTAGATTTGCTCCATTAAGATTTTAAATTGCATGGCTATTGCATTGCATTTAGCTTATTTTTTACCAATCTCTGCACTATCTCCAACCCTGCCATCTACCCACTTCCTCTATCTGACCACCACCTGCTAATTTGCAACCTCACCTCCCCTTCTGCTCACCACCCTTCTTCAATCCCTCTCTACGACCCTTATCCCAACTATCACACATCTTTTCAACCTCTCCCTAAACACTGGCAAGTTTCCATCCTCTTTAAAACATGCCATAATTACACCCATAAGAAGCCTTCATATGATCCACCTTCTGCCTCCAACTATCACCGTATCTTTCTACTTCCCCGGCTTCAAAACTGCTTGAGCAACTTATATACAATCGCCTCACTCAATTAATTTCCTCCAATTCCCTTCTTGACTCCAATCTTGCTTTTAGGCCCAACACTCTACAGAAACAGTCCTCACAAAAGTCACCAATGTCTTGCTAACCGCCAAATCAAAGGTTAATTTCTCTATTGTAATTCTCTAAGACCTCACTGCTGCCAACCTCTCCTGGGCCACCTTCTTCTAATCCAAACTCTCCGCTCTTTTGGCATCCATGACACAGCTCTTTCATAGTTTACATTCTACCTAGAAGATAGTATAGAAGATAGTACATTTAGTGTCTCCTTTTCTGGCACCTCTTCTTCATCTCTCCCGCGTAACCCAAGGTTCAGTCCCGGGCCCCCTCCTCTTCTCCGTCTGCACATCCTCCCTTGGTACCCTAATAAAATCCTTTTCATTTCAGTATTATCTCTAAGCAGATGACACTGAAATTTACCTCTCTGCACCAGGGCTGTACCCCTCTCTTTTAGCTCAAGTTGCCATCTGCCTCTCTAGCATATCCTCCTGGATGTCTGCCCATCAACTCAAACTCAACATGTCACTGTTGACAATGCCATCATCACTCCCACCTCCTAGGTCCCCCAAAACAGCCTGATAGCAACAGTCACACGTGAGCATATCAAGGATTCCTTTCCCCAACCATTATGAGGACTTGTGGTCCATCGAGGACACATAATCACTGATGAAGCTGTAAGAAGAAACAGTGAAACGTGTTTGATCATTATATTTTGCAAAATAAACCTTTTATAGTTTATATAGTACGATCCTCTTTTATTATTCTCTTCATGATTTCGTTCAGCCTCACGGCATACCATAGATACACCTAAGTCCCCACATAAATACTGGTCAACTTTGACCTGAACACTAGCTGAGACAATAGGCGCAAAGTGTATTGGAGATCTGCAGATCAGAAGGATCTACAGTGAAGCGTGAGGAGCAAGACAGCGAAATGAGGATTCCCATACTAAGAGTCAAGAATACCCCTGATGTTTGTTTAATACCTCATACCTCTGAGGTCTCCTCAGGTAAGAGACCAACAGATTAAGCTGAAATTGACCTACACATAGTGTCTTGAAAATAATCTGCACCAGGAGTTTCTTGCGCTCTCTCCCCACCCTTCTGTTTTGGGACAAAGAACTGACAGGTAAAAATACTCGACAAAGTTGAAATATTTACTAAATATACATACTTATCACCATATACCATGTGAGTAAATCACATCCCATCTGGCTTCAGAATGAGTTAAAGTTTAAGATACAGAGTACAAAACAGGCATTTAAATTATATAAACAAGAGGGGACAGAGACTGCTTTACGTGAATAGAAGGAAATCAAAAAGGCTTGCAAAATGGCTATTAGAATAGAAAAGTTAGTTGCAAAGGAGAGTAAGACAAACCCTAAAATATTTTTTTAAGTATATTAATGGGAAGAAGGCCAGGAAGGAAGCTAGAGGAACATTACCATGTGAAACAGGCCATCTGACAATTAGTGTCCAGGAAAAGGCAGATGAGCTAAATAGGTTATTTTCTTCGGTATACAGAATCTCTTCTGTATACCGAAGAAAATAACCTATTTATCTCATCTGCCAGTGGTTTGGACAATGCAACATAATGGGGCTACACTATCTTCACCAAATAATTGGTTAACACAGGAAGAAATCCAAAAGAGGTTGGAAAAAATAAATGTTAATAAAGCCCCAGGTCCTGATGGAATACATCTAAGGGTACTGAGGGATCTGGGTTCTGTAATAGCCAAACCATTATATTAAATTTTTCAAGATTCACTCAAAACAGAGTCGCTACCAGATGACTGGAGAAAAGAAGATATGATAGCTATATTTATGAAGCGAGCAAGAGCAAATCCGGGGAATAATAGACCAGTGTGCCTCATTTCTGTAGTGGGAAAGCTTTTAGAAGGGTTAATAAGGGATTATGAAGAAAAAAAAAAACATATCCACAAAACCGACATTCTACTCCAAAACCTAGTCATGATTCCAAAACATAGAGGCCTCTGATTTTCTTTAGTTTACTTGGACATGCATGAGCCAGCAACAGGAAAACATTCAAAATGTCTGCTATTGACTGACAAATACATAAACAACACCGCTTTTTATAGTATTTTACAGACAGAAAACAGTACAGTCCATTATTACCATTCTAGAAAAATTATACAGTCCACTAACACCCATCTCTAAGCCAGAAAGATATTATTCATATTAGTAGACCAATAAATGAAGAGGCATGCACATATCACTCACTGAAAGCATGGACTGCGTACATCACTTCATTATTGCTATCTTATGCGCATAGGTCAAGTATTTTGATCACAAATATCCTTGGGCTTTGGCATTTTTGTGTAGACTGGAGAGTTGTTTATGGCTTCTAGTAAATTTGCTGAACCATGTGACATGCAGATTTAACTGTTTCAGAGCTTACATCTAGCCAAATACCAATGCTACTTACAAAAGGAATAAATGCTATATATATATATATACTAAATAATGTATGGGTATTTGTATTTCTCCACAACTAGGATAATATACAAGAATATATCTATTTGAACAGGACTATAAGTAGGAGTCAACATGGATTTATGAGGGATAGGTCATGCGAAACAAATCTAATTAGTTTCTATGAGGAGGTTAGTAGGAACTTAGATCCTACTGGATGTGGATGTAGTTTTTTTGGATTTTGAAAAGGCTTTTGATACAGTGCCACATGTTAGACTATTGTGCAAACTAAGGGATACAGGAATTGCAGTAAATATATGCACATGGATTGAGAGTTGGCTAAAAGATAGGAACAAAGGGTTGTTGTAAATGGAACATACTCAGATTGGACTAATGTGGTCAGTGGGGCCGAGACCATTGCGCCGAGATCGAGAAGGAGAGAGAGAGGAGGAGGGGAGACACACAGGGAAGGAGGGGGAAGACACAGAGGAGGGGGAAGAGACACAGGGCAGGGAGAGGAGGGGGGGAGACACACAGGGGATGGAGAGGAGGGGGTAGACACACAGGGGAGGGAGAGGAGGGGGGGAAGACACAGGAAAATGAGAGGGGGGAGAGACACAGAGGAGGGGGGAGAGACACAGGGGAGAGAGGCACAGGAGAGTGAGAGGAGGGGGGGACAAAGGAGTGAGAGGAAGGGGGAGGCACAGAGGAGTCAGAGGACGAGGGGGGAGACACAGGGGAATGAGAGGGGGAGAAACACAGAGGAGGGGGAGAGACACAGGGGAATGAGAGGGGGAGAGACACAGAGGAGGGGGGGAGAGACACAGGGGAGTGAGAGGAGGGGGGGAGAATCTCAAAGGAGTGAGAGGAGGGGAGAGACACAGGGGAGTAAAAGAGGGAAGGGAGAGACACAGGGGAATGAGAGGGGAGAGACACAGAGGAGGGGGGAAACACAGGGGAGTGAGAGGAGGCGGGGAGAGATATAGGGGAGTGAAATGAGGGGGAGAGACACAAAGGAGTGAGAAGAGGGGGGAGAGACACAGGGGAGGGAGAAGAGGGGGGAAGAGACACAGGGGAGTGAGAGGAGGGGGGAGAGACACAAAGGAGTGAGAAGAGGGGGGGAGAGACACAGGGGAGGGAGAGGAGGGGGGAGAGACACAAAGGAGTGAGAGGAGGGGGAGAGACACAGGGGAGTGACACAAAGGAGTGAGAGGAGGCAGGGAGAGACACAGGAGAGTGAGAGGAGTGGGGAGAGACACAAAGGAGTGAAAGGAGGGGTGGGGGAGACACAGGGGAGGGAGAGGAGGCGGGAGAGATATAGGGGAGTGAAATGAGGGGGAGAGACACAAAGGAGGGAGAAGAGGGGGGAGAGACACAGGGGAGGGAGAAGAGGGGGGAAGAGACACAGGGGAGTGAGAGGAGGGGGGAGAGACACAAATGAGTGAGAGGAGGCGGGGAGAGACACAGGGGAGTGAGAGGAGCAGGGAGAGACACAAAGGAGAGGAGGGGGGGAGAGACACAGGGGAGTGAGAGGAGGGTGGAGAGATACAAAGGAGTGAGAGGAGGGGGAGAGACACAGGGGAGTGAGAGGATGGGGGAGTGACACAAAGGAGTGAGAGGAGGCAGGGAGAGACACAGGAGAGTGAGAGGAGCGGGGAGAGACACAAAGGAGTGAGAGGAGGGGTGGGGGAGAGACACAGGGGAGGGAGAGGAGGCGGGGAGAGATATAGGGGAGTGAAATGAGGGGGAGAGACACAAAGGAGTGAGAAGAGGGGGGAGAGACACAGGGGAGGGAGAAGAGGGGGGAAGAGACACAGGGGAGTGAGAGGAGGGGGGGAGAGACACAAATGAGTGAGAGGAGGCGGGGAGAGACACAGGGGAGTGAGAGGAGCGGGGAGAGACACAGGGGAGTGAGAGGAGCGGGGAGAGACACAGGGGAGTGAGAGGTGCGGGGAGAGACACAGGGGAGTGAGAGGTGCGGGGAGAGACACAGGAGAGTGAGAGGAGTGGGGAGAGACACAAAGGAGTGAAAGGAGGGGTGGGGGAGACACAGGGGAGGGAGAGGAGGCGGGAGAGATATAGGGGAGTGAAATGAGGGGGAGAGACACAAAGGAGGGAGAAGAGGGGGGAGAGACACAGGGGAGGGAGAAGAGGGGGGAAGAGACACAGGGGAGTGAGAGGAGGGGGGAGAGACACAAATGAGTGAGAGGAGGCGGGGGAGAGACACAGGGGAGTGAGAGGAGCAGGGAGAGACACAAAGGAGAGGAGGGGGGGAGAGACACAGGGGAGTGAGAGGAGGGTGGAGAGATACAAAGGAGTGAGAGGAGGGGGAGAGACACAGGGGAGTGAGAGGATGGGGGAGTGACACAAAGGAGTGAGAGGAGGCAGGGAGAGACACAGGAGAGTGAGAGGAGCGGGGGAGAGACACAGGGGAGTGAGAGGAGGGGTGGGGGAGAGACACAGGGGAGGGAGAGGAGGCGGGGAGAGATATAGGGGAGTGAAATGAGGGGGAGAGACACAAAGGAGTGAGAAGAGGGGGGAGAGACACAGGGGAGGGAGAAGAGGGGGGAAGAGACACAGGGGAGTGAGAGGAGGGGGGAGAGACACAAATGAGTGAGAGGAGGCGGGGAGAGACACAGGGGAGTGAGAGGAGCGGGGAGAGACACAGGGGAGTGAGAGGAGCGGGGAGAGACACAGGGGAGTGAGAGGTGCGGGGAGAGACACAGGGGAGTGAGAGGTGCGGGGAGAGACACAATGAGTGAGAGGAGGGGGGAGAGACACAGGGGAGGGAGAGGAGGGGGGAGAGAGACACAAAGGAGTGAGAGGAAGGGGAGAGACACAGGGGAGGGAGAAGAGGGGGGAAGAGACACAGGGGAGTGAGAGGAGGGGGGAGAGACACAAATGAGTGAGAGGAGGCGGGGAGAGACACAGGGGAGTGAGAGGAGCGGGGAGAGACACAAAGGAGTGAGAGGAGGGGGGGAGAGACACAGGGGAGGGAGAGGAGGGGGGAGAGACACAAAGGAGTGAGAGGAGGGGGAGAGACACAGGGGAGGGAGAAGAGGCGGGGAGAGACACAGGGGAGTGAGAGGAGCGGGAAAGACACAAAGGAGTGAGAGGAGGGGGGGAGAGACACAGGAGAGTGAGAGGAGCGGGGAGAGACAAAGAAGGAGTGAGAGGAGGGATGGGGGAGACACAGGGGAGGGAGAGGGGGGGGGGAAGAGACACAGGGGAGTGAGAGTAGGGGTGGAGAGACACAAAAGAGTAAGAGGAGGGGGAGGCGCATTGCACGGCGACCCTCGCATTGAGCCTAGACCGAAGAGGAGAGAGAGAGAGAAGGAGGGAAGACACACAGAGAAGGAGGTGGGAAACACAGAGGAGAGGGGGGAGACAGAGAGGAGGGGGAGAGACACAGGGCAGGGAGAGGAGGGGGGAAGAGACACAGGGGACGGGGGAGACAGACAGGGGAGGGAGAGGAGGGGGGTAGACACACAGGGGAGGGAGAGGAGGGGGGGAGAGACACAGGGGAACGAGAGGGGAGAGACACAGGGGAGTCAGAGGAGGGGGGAGAGACACAGGGGAGTGAGAGACACAGGGGAGTGAGAGGGGGGAGAGACACAGAGGAGTGAGAGGAGGGGGGAGAGACACAGGGGAGTGAGAGGAGGGGGGGGAGACACAGGGGAGGGAGAGGAGGGGGGAAGAGACACAGAGGAGTGAGAGGAGGGGGGGGAGAAAAAAAGGAGTGAGAGGAGGGGGGAGAGACAAAAAGGAGTGAGAGGAGGGGGGGAGACACTGGGAGGGAGAGGAGGGGGAAGAGACACAGGGGAAGGGGGAGACACATTATTGCTTTCTAAAAGCATTTTGCACATTAGTGAGTAAACAGAAGTCCTTTAATTACGTACTATAACATAAAAAAATAACACTTTTAAATAACATTTAAAAAAAAAAAAAAAAAAAAAAGCACATTGGAGGGCCTGACTGAAAATGTATGAAATACAATAAAGATGTACAAGAACCAATACTTTCTACCTGCTATTAACACAGAGGAGGGAAGAGAGACACAGGGGAGTGAGAGGAAGGGGGGAGAGACACAGGGAAATTAGAGGGGGATATACACAGAGGAGGGGGAGAGACACAGGGGATTGAGAGGAGTGGGGAGAGACACGGGGGAGTGAGAGGAGGGGGGGGGGAGACACAAAGGAGTGAGAGGAGGAGGGAGAGACAAAGGGGAGGGAGACGAGGAGGGAAGAGACACAGGGGAGTGAGAGGTGGGGGGGGAGAGGAGGGGAAAGAGACACAGGGGAGTGAGAGGTGGGGGGGAGAGGAGGGGAAAGAGACACAGGGGAGTGAGAGGTGGGGGGGAGAGGAGGGGAAAGAGACACAGGGGAGTGAGAGGTGGGGGGGAGAGGAGGGGAAAGAGACTCAGGGGAATGAGAGGGGGGAAAGACACAGAGGAGGGGGGGGATACACAGGGGAGTGAGAGGAGGGGGGAGAGACATAAAGGAGTGAAAGACACATGGGAGTGAGAGGAGGGGAAAAAGAAAACACGGAGTGAGAGGAGGGGGAAGAGACACAGGGGAATGAGAGGGGGGAGAGACAGAGGGGAGTCGGAGGAGGGGGGAGAGACACAGGGGGGGAACAGACACGGGGGGGCAGAGGTGGGGAGCCGAAGGCCCGTGATAAGCGCCAAAGGCGCTCATCGCGAGGCCAGTAAAGTAGAGGGGGAGAGGCTCCCATTGTGTGGCAAACAGCATTGCCAAAATTCACATTTTATTGCCGTCATTTTTGACGGGCAAGTTGTTAGTTTCATATAAAAGTGAAAATGTAAAGGTTATGTTTATTTATGTTATTGCTTTCTAAAAGCATTTTGCACATTAGTAAGTAAACAGTTGTTACACCATGTAGAAAAAAACATCTGACACAGAAGTCCTTTAATTACGTACTAAAACATAAAAAAAAAACACTTTTAGATACCATTTAAAAAAAAAAAAAAAAGCACATTGGAGGGCCTGACTGAAAATGTATGAAATAAGATAAAGATGTACAAGAACCAATACTTTCTACCGGCTATTAAAATTTCGTCTCACTCGCGCTTTATGTATTTTCAATGTAAGAATTCACGCAAACCATAAGGATATAATGTCTGTGAACCATCACAGTACTTCACTTTTTTTGACCAGGACTATATAGATCTCGTTCCTAAGAACTGATCTTCTTGGTAAAGAAAACACTCACTGTAAAGTCTCCGTTGCATAAGATGGGAATTTGTGCCCCAAACTAAAATGTCTGCATCGAAATCCAGTTCCTGTCAGAAGGTTTGACGCATCAGAATGCGCCGGCTGAGCATGCCGGGAGTTTGACAATTGTTGGTTTAGCTACACGTGAAAGTAGAGAATGGAGCTGGCGCTAGCGGAGTCGTTGTTATCGCACTGTGAGGATCACGCCACACTGATAGATGAGCTCAGCTCCTGGGATACTCTTTGTGGAATATCTCCACCGACCGTGAAGAGCCTGGAGGTTTTGCATCTGGTTTTGGGCAGGCTGGCGGCGCGCGGGGACAGTCAGAAGCGCCTCACACCTGCGATTACACGCCTGGCGCTCGGACGCTGCCTGCCCCTGCTCACCACCCTGCGCGAGGACAGCTCTCAGCGTCTCGCGGCCGGAGAGGTGACGCGTGTTGTAAGGATTGTGTGCGGCGTGTTAAGTCGTTGCGCAGATATAGTGGGGTACGAAGTGGCATTGCCCGCGTGCCACGCTGCGTTATCGAGCTTGGAAACATATTGTCCAGAATGGGCAATGACAAGGATGGAAAGATCCGCGGGACCAGGGCTACCAGTAAATAAACGAATACTCGTAAAAGATACACTGGTTGAAACATCTTTGCCATCCCTAGACATAGAGTTGCGTGTGGAGGATATTATCGAGGTCCTAGCAGCAGTCGTTCCAACACTAGTACTGTTGGGCTGTACCATTGAGGTGGAGCATGTGGTTGAGACAGCAGTGGTTGTACTTAGAGAAGGGTCAGATGAGGCAGCCAACTTGGTTTGTGGCAGACTGTTGCCCTGCCTGGGAGAGCACATCAACGTTTTAAAACTGATCTGGATGGAAATCGTTGAGAATAAAGTACTGGCAAACAGATCTGAGATCTGCCTAAGCCGCAAGTTGTTGGTACTGAGTACATTATCAGACCAGCTGTTCTCTAAAGAGTCTCCACATCTGCCCTGTGACTCTTGGTGCTCTATTGGTTTCTGGAGATCAGTACAAGATGGTTTAAACTCACCTGACAGCTTAACTCGTAAAAGAGCTGTGTACCTTCTAAAAAGGTCACTGGACTGGTGTCAAGAGAGTGGGCAGCAGATGACATGTGGCACAGAAGGATTTGGGGATGGTGGCGGTAAAAGTTACTGATTTGTTTCCCTATAGCAGTCATTCTCCATAGCAAGTACATGAATTGCTACTGGTACAC
Source organism: Discoglossus pictus (assembly GCA_027410445.1). Lineage (NCBI taxonomy): Eukaryota > Metazoa > Chordata > Amphibia > Anura > Alytidae > Discoglossus > Discoglossus pictus. Next base: position 165,226,504 of record CM050165.1, read on the forward strand.
GATACCTTTGTTACTGACAACCAGCAAATAAGTGGGAGGAAGGCCTAACATTTTACACATACCCATACTAGTAGTCATAGGGATAACTTAATCTGTTATGTAGGTTTCTGGGTTTAAATTGCACAAAATCAGATTCAAATTTAGTCTTGTCACACTTAATATCGCACTTAAAAAAAAATAATAATAATAATCTCAGAAGTCCATGTGAACACCAACAAAAACCAGTTAAAAAAAGATAGAAGGGAGACTGCAATCAACTTTGTGTTCAGTAAAAAGAAACCTACAAATTGCTGGTTGTTGTGTTTTTTATTTATTTATTTTTTTACTAGAAACTTATAGGTTAACACATGTATTTATATAAAACATATCAAGATGTAATAGTTCACACTACACTAGGCTCCTTTGGAAATTGTATGGATTTTTATAAAAATGCAAGAGTGATTTTCACAAATATGCAAGGGTGTAACAAATCCGAGCAGTTTAGAACCACAACTTTAGATTGTTAAACAAGAATGATCAAATCAATATATTAATATTCTGAACCAAGTATCTATATTTCACAAATTAAGAACATAACAACAAACCTAGCAAGAAAATATGATTACTGAGAGACTGTGCCCCTGTAGTTCCAGGGTGTGTAGTCGGGAAAGTGATTGTATCTCTTGTTTACTAGTATATAGGGGATGGCATGGGCCAAGTAAAGTGGGAATGAGAAAATCAGATTTAGTTTAAATACATATAGTAGGGAGAAATAATACGTTTTCTGCCAAAAGAAACACTTTTTTGAAAGAAAATAATTTTCTAAAAATATAACGTTAAATATACATTAAAGCATATTGTTTATACCAACAAGTTAATTAACAGGTTCCCCATACCATATAAAACATTTTGGTCACCAGTGAGAATTTATATTTATTTTCTAAATGAATCATTCACTCTTTCTAGCTCATTATGTTTTCTAATGAAATATCTATTTGTTTCTGGCATTATGTATTTATCATATTTTATAGTCCTTAATGCGATGATTAATAATCATTATTGGTTTTAATAGCCTCCTTCATTTCACCACCTTTCCCTGGTATACTATATAAATACCTTAGGACCTTAACACTAAGCACTCTGCAGCTACCATTATGGCCAGTACTGATTGCTTCACTAGGTGGCACCCAATAGGCTTTTCAATTACACAGTGTACATGATTTTGTCGGGCCCCCAAATTCCTCTTTGTCAGTCCTAAATACTGTTGCATTTTTTAATTAATTACACATCCTTAAAGGACCATATACAATGTTATGGCATTTATGTGCTTAATATAGTACCTCGTTTATTTGGGAAAGTAACCAGAGGATAATTTATATATACATTTTATTTTGCCATCTCTACTAAGGTATGATTGCACACAAATTTAAAAAGCATACTATAAAAATCTACAGTGGTTATAAACTCAGAAGTTCATAAGTATCAACTAACAAAGTGGAACCTAACCTGGTAAAAATGAAACTAAACAGTATGCAATCACATATGTAGTTGTGGATCTTGCGACTGCCCGGAACGTTTGTGATGCTGGCAATGCAGTTGCGACCTCGCGAGCCGACTTAGGGTGCATTGTGAGGGTCGCAACTGCGAGAAAAGCGCGTTACTCTAAAATCATAAAAAAAATAATTAACAAATATAATAATACACTCAAAGACAGCACAGGGGGAGAGCCAGGAAGTGTGGCAGTGAGGTTGCAAGTGATTTTAAGCCGTATTTGGGGGTTTTCGTCATTCCAAAATCTGATAAGCAAGGAAAAAAATGGAGAAACGTAAAAAAAATCTGAAACAGGATGAAGATGTGGCTGAGTAAAAGCCAGGCACGCCAGAATTAGAAAATACACGACGGCAAAGACAGGAACACACCAACAACTCCAGGCACGCGGGACTTTGAAAATAAAACAAATGGCCTTCAGGGCGGAACACGCAAACATTCAGCAGACACACAGAGGAGAAAGAGACACATGGCATTCTAAAGCACAAATCTTGCAGGTTAACAAAACCTGCAATGAGCTGCCCGTACAGTAGGCAGGAAGAAAAGCTTGCGATGAGCACCCTGAGTGGGAGAGCCCCGCGATGAGCGCCAAAGGCGCTCGGTGTGGAGATGGCGTTGAGCGCCAAAGGTGATCAGTGCAAAGCAGGAGGCTCGCAATGAGAGCCGAAGGAGCTCAGAAGAGCAATTTTATTCCCGTCATTTATTTGGCGTGCAAGTTCCTAGTAATGATATAATGTGCAAGAGAATACAGCATACCAGGAACAATATATTTTAATGTATATTTCATAAAAGTTATGTTTTTAAAAACAACATTTTCCTTCACAAAAAGCCACCTTATAATGCAACCTGTAATACATGACAAGGAATAGAAACGCTGTATTTTTGAGGAAGCTAGCAGATTTACAATTATAAATATTTAGTTTAAACTACATAAATATGCTACATAAATATCAGGTGTATATTGCTGATCCTGTGAGAGCTCTCTCATGGGCAAAAACTATTATTAAGTAAAATTGTTATTTTAAATTGTTTGTTATTTTAATCAATATTTTATTTTTAAATGCAATTTAATAACGGTTATATTTTAAGATACTGCTAGAGGCAAATAACATTATACCCTAAAATGTGTAGCTTATATGGCTTCAACCAATCAACCATTTATGTTCAAATATGATTTAATATGATATAATACATATATATATATATTGTGTATCATTTGTTTTATTTGTTTCTAATTAGAACCAGCTTTGTTTTTCTGGTCTGTTGAAAAAAATGAAACACTCCTACAGTTTTGGGAACATTTTATATTGGTTGTGGAAACATTAGAAGGAAATCAGGTAAGTGATTCATACCTTTTATTATACCTGTAACATTGTATTTCTTGTTATATGATATGGAGAACCACATCTTATTCTCAGACACCAGTAGGTAATTTTTTCAATTTTTCTAGTTTCTCTCTGTGATTGTAGCATACCAAGCCTTTGTATTGCACATGGCTTGCACCAAAGACAATAGATTAAGATGCCCAGTGCGTAATTGGTAATTATTGGTAATCCCCTCTTGTTAACAAAATATATGACTTTGTCTTATGTGTAGATCAGGAAAGTTAACTGACAGTAAAAATTGCAAATGCCAAGGCATATTTCATGTAGGAAAATGCATTTTTTTTTAACAAATAATTTATTACCTGTAGTTTTACATTCAATCATATTTGGTGCTTCTACACTTTAATGAAAAATATTATGTTAACACACTTATTCTAGCTATAACATTTACGTCATACACTGTTCTGTTAGCTCACCGTAGGATTATAAGAGGACTCCTTGCCATTTAGCTTTATGTTTAAAGTATGCATGCTTATTGTGTATATATATATATATATATATATATATATATACACACTAGTGACCTGCATGTCAAAAATAATGGCAATAACATTTGAAGCCTGGCAATGCTGTTTGCCACACAATGCGAGGTTCTCTCCCCCTCTAACTTGCGGGCCTCGCGATGAGCTCGTTCAGCTCTCATTGTGAGCCTCTCCCTCCACTCTACTTTACGTGCCTCGTGATGAGTGCATTTGGCGCCCATTGATTCATTTCCCCAAGCCCGAAATGGTCTTCCGATTTGCTGCATTTTTTTATTTTTATTATTGCTTAGCCGTTTTCAGACCTTCAAAAAGCGCCAATTGAAGAACAAATTAGCTTTCAACCTCACTTACAGACT
>CM050165.1:165237953-165325453 GCA_027410445.1 Discoglossus pictus
CAGATATTTACTGCAATTCCTGTATCTCTTAGTTTGCACAATAGTCTCCCATGTTGCACTGTATCAAAAGCCTTTGCAAAATCCAAAAAGACTACATCCACTGAGTTGCCTTGATCCAGGTTCCTACTAACCTCCTCATAGAAACTAATTAGATTTGTTTGACATGACCTATCACTCATAAATCCATGTTGACTCCTACTTATAATCCTGTTCAAATAGACATATTCTTGTATATTATCCCTTATTAACCCTTCTAAAAGCTTCCCCACTACAGAAGTGAGGCTCACTGGTCTATAATTCCCCAATTTTGCTATTGCTCCCTTTTTAAATATAGGTATCACATCTGCTTTTCTCCTGACATCAGTGAATCTTGAAAAATTAAATATAATGGTTTGGCTACTACAGAACCCATTTTCCTCAGTACCCTTGGATGTATTCCATCAGGACACAGGGCTTTATTAACATTTATTTTTTCCAACCTCTTTTGGATTACTTCCTTTGTTAACCAATTATTTGGCAAAGGTAGTGTAGCTCTATTTTGTTGCAGTGTCCCAACCACTGGTACCTCCCTTGTGTATACCGAAGAAAAGAACCTATTTAGCTCATCCACCTTTTGCTGGTCAGTAATTAACAGACGACCTGTGTCACATTCTAATGTTTCTATAGCTTCCTTCCTGGCCTTCTTCCCATTAATATACTGAAAAAATATGTTGCAGTTAGTTTAACTCTCTTTTGCAATAAATTTTCCATTTTCTATTTTAGCCAGTTTAATAGCGCTTTTGCAAGCCTTGTTGATTTCCTTGTACTCCCATAAAGCAGTCTCTGACCCCTCTTGTTTGTATATTTTAAATGCCTGTTTTTTACTCCGTATCTTGATCTTTCAATCATTGTTAAGCCACATTGGATGGGATTTACTCCTTTTACTTTTATTCCCACACAGTATATGCCGATGTGTATGTATATTTAGTAAGGATTTAAATGTTGTCCATTTATGTTCAGTGTTGTTACCTATCAGTTCTCTGTCCCAGTCTATACTTTGTATTGCTGCCCTTAGACCGTTAAAATCTGCCCTTTTAAAAGTAAGAGTTTTTGTTGGCCCCTTAAAATTTTGTGTTTTTGATTCAAAATCAAATGAGACTTTGCCGTGATCACTGTTTGCCAAAAGTTGCACTATTCCAACATTTGATACTATATCAATATTATTTGTGATGACTAAATCTAAGATAGCTTCATTTCTAGTAGGCTCTTGTATAACCTTGGCCAGATAATGATCCCTGAGTGTACTCAAGAACCTGCTCCCCTTAGATGAACGGCTGGTTTCATTTATCCAGTTTATTTCAGGGTAATTAAAATCTTTTATTATTATAATTTGCATATGCTTAGCTGCATTTTCTATCTGTAACAATAATTGTATTTCCTCACTTTCAGCTATATTTGGGGGTTTATAGCATACTCCTACTAATATTCTCTAGGCATTTGCTGCTCCGCTATTTAATTCTACCCACAAACATTCAGCCTTATCACTAGGTCCACCATAAATATCTTCTCTGAATATAAGCTTTAATTCAGGCTTAACATACAGACAAATCCCTCCACCTCGTTTACCATTGCCTCTATCTTTCCTAAATAGGTTTTAACTATCCAGATTAACAGTCCAGTCATGAGATTTACCCCACCACGTTTCGGTAATGCCATTAAATCCCATTTGTCAATAATTGCTAATAATTCTAACTCTCCCATTTTTCCTGGCAAGCTTTTGGCATTAGCAAGCATACACCTTATGTTATGAGTCTGTAGTTCTGAAGTGCCTGCCACTGTACTTGAGTTACTTAGTACTACCTCCCTATTGACTATACTACACCTCCCCCCATCTCCTCCCCTATGAGTTGTTAATTCCTCCATTATACTCTCTACACTTTCTACCCTATTACTTATACCTAGTCCCTTCCCCCCACTTTAAACGGGGACTGGATTTATTTTTAATTAAAAAGGGAATTCAGGGTAATCCTGGATATTTAGAGAGACAGTATTGATCCAGGGAGAAATCCGATCGCCAGTATCTGGGGTCAGGAAGGAATTTTTTTTTTTCCTTTGAGATGATTGGCTTAGTCTCACTTGGGTTTTTTTTTCTGTTTGCTTTTCTCTGAATTAATTAATAATAAAAAAATGTTTTTAATAATTGATTAATAATTAACAACTAATTAATTAATATTTAATCTGCATATTGTAGATCAGAGGAGATCTTAAAAGATTGAACTTGGACTGAAATTCTTTTTTCAACCTTAATTACTATGTAACTATGTAAATAATTGCATTTATTGGTAAGATTTATAAGCCCAATCGAAAAGGTACGGTTATCCTAATGGCAACCTAATTTTGCATTGTTACGATAACAATAAATAGTAAATAGAAATTAACCTCTCTATTACTTATGATTGTTAGTGTGCTACTGTAATGTTTATTAGTGCTTACATGAACGAATAACTGGGTAGTTGTAAAGTAAGTGGGAATAGTTAAGTCAAAATATTGGCTTTTGGTAGTAATACCTGCCTATTCTCAAATATCAATCATATTGTGGTACTATATTATAGAAAAAATATATAATTATTGCTTTCATTTAAGCCATTAGGCTACAAATTTGCTTGAGCAGCTTATCTACAATTTCCATACGTCAATTTATTTCCTTCAACTCCCTTCTTTACACCTTCCAAGACAGTTTCCGGCCCCATCACTCCACAGATACAGCTATCACAAAAGTCACTAATGACTTGGCTCAAAATGAAAGAATAATTTGTCTTTTTCTAATTCTCCTGGATCTCTTTGCCTCCTTTGACACCGTTGACCACACTCATCTAGTCCAAATTCTCTACTCTTGGCATCAGTGACACTGCTCTCTCATGGTTCACTGCATCATACCTACAAGATCAAACATTACGTGTCCTCTTCCCTGGCACCACTTTTTTACCTCTGCCTTATTTGTTCCCACTTTAATCCATACTGAACGCCACTGCTAGAATATCTACAATACTCAAAGCTCTGTGTCTACAGACCCTCTCTGTCAGTCACTCCACTGGATTCCCATACCCTCCAGAATAAAACCATGACCCTAACTTACAAAACTATTAACAACAGTAAATGCCTTATATCTCTGCTGTTGTCTCAAAATATTCTCCAAACCACCCTCTTCACTCTGCTATAACCTTCTTTTGTCCTCATTTATCACCTACTCTTGCTCCCACCTTCATGACTTTCCTACTAGACTATCTTCCTGCCTCAAGACATTCACTCAAAATGCATTTGTTTAAAGAAGGTTATCACCTTAATATACACAGCATATCTAATACCGTCCTGTATCACATCTAAAACCTTTAGGTTGTCCGTTTGCAATTGTGATTTTGTAATCATTGCAATGTGCTATAGGAAAGCATTTTGTATGCTACATTCCAAGCTCATAGACATAGCCCTCTGCATTTGCAATGTGTAAAAAATGTTTTTGCCTTGTACTTAACCCATTTATAGAGCTGGGGAATATGTTGCCATTTTACAAGGGGTGCAGCTACCATTAATTCTGCCCTGGTCCCCCCATGGCATCCCTAGGCAATAGGCTCCACCCCCTAGAGCTAGCGAGACCCCTCGGCTCCCCTCAACATGGAGTGCAAAAGTGTCGAAAGTGTAAAAAGTGTGCTCATATCCAAAAATCGGTGCCATTGTCAGGTTGGGGGCAAAATCAACAATATGGGACCCTTCACAAACCAAAAAGCCCTGGCCGGGTCCCAAAATCTTAAAAAATATCGTGCTCAGTGACATTGTGGGTGAGTTCTGTAGTTTTCCCCTAGGCCCTGGCATCCAGACTTACTTATTCATTCCCTGGCCAGATCAAGGATTCCCCCCCCTGTTACTTGACAGATGCAGCCCCTTCACTTGCTCTTTCAGAAGAGGTACACTTGATCTTAGCCAAAAGGCCAGGAAGCCGCTACAATCTTATTACACACACTTTAGAGGAATAGATACCTCACCATAAGTGCTCTTCCTGGTGTGAAAAGAGCAGAACATTCTATAATAAAATGATCTATTGTATTTTTAAAATGTTGCTAATAACACCCTGAAAATGTAAGGTCTTGGGTCTGTTTACAAACAGACTCCTGACTGCCTCATGATTAACAACATTTGCTGTAGAGAGAAAATGCTGCACAAAAAGATTTATGGCTTTTCCTTGGGTTCAGGAATGCATTCAACTACTGGTTAACCCACCAAACACATATTTAGCAGTTTGAAGCAGTCATTTCTCTGCACACATGTATTTGAGAAGGGTTAAATCACTCTCTGTTTATGTGCTGAGCACTGAGCTCTTGCTGTCATTTTGCCTAGGGGACTTGCCAGAGTTCAAGTAAACATAGTTACATAGTAATTCAGGTTGAAAAAAGACTTTCTGTCCATGCAGTTCAACCTTTTAAGATCTCCACTGTTCTGCAATATATGGATAAATTGTTAATTAATTAATTGATTGGTCCAGAGGAAGGAAAACGTTGCCAATCATCTCAAAGGGAACATTTATTTTTTCCTTCCTGACCCCAGCTACTGGTGATCGGATTCCTTCCTGAATCAATACTCTCTCTCTAATTATCCAGGATAGCACTGAATGCCCTTTTTAATTAGAAATAAATCCTGTCCCCCTTTTAAAGTTATGTATCGAATCCGCAGTCACCACCTCCTTTGGTAGAGAATTCCACAGATTAACCACCCTTACTGTGAAGAACCCTTTTCTTTCTTTAAGGTGGAATCTTTTTACTTCTAACCTCAAGGGATGTCCTCTTGTCAGTTGAAAACCTTTGGCACAAAAAGCTCACTTGACAAATCTTTATACTGACCCTGGATTTATTTATATAAGGTAATCATATCTCCTCTTAGACACCTTTTTTTCTTTAGAGAAAATAAGCTTAATTTGGTTAGTCTTTCTTCAGAACTTAGCCCCTCCATTCCCCTTATTAGTTTTTCTTACGCCCGCCAGATTTGGGGGACTACTGTCACCCCAATTCTCTCTCTCTCTATGGGTCGCAACTGTTTGTTCAGATCTCAACACCAGCAGACATTTCAGATGACAGCATCATTTCTGATGAGACAGGCACCATCCGACCCCTTTTCTTAGGATCTAAGATTCACACACCATGTACATTTGATTAATACAAGCAGACTCTATTTTTCAAAACACATTTTCAGATAACACAAACATTAAAGACTTCCCCTCAGTTCTAGCCCAACCTTGTAGGCCAATAGCTTGCTACCCCACTCATCCACATGCCTTTCTTGTTCTCATTACTCATTTTTTTCTCCTCTCACAGAGCCATAAAACTAGCTCCCCTTCCTGACTAAAGCCAGAGCCTTCACATGTGGCTGAGAGCAGGGCCATATCAATTCTTTAAAATCTTTAACCTGTTGTAACATAAGTGACTGCATTAACTTTATTATTTAAGCATAGCCCACTATCCTATTTATAACACAAATACAGTATTCCAATGTTAATCAATGACAGCACCACATGCACCCACCACATCCATGATACAACTACATGTATGCGCACCACACCCATGATACAACTGCCAAGTGAGTCGCCAGCACCCTCCAACCACACATATAACAACCAGTTAACCCCAAACACTCCAGTGGGCCCTTCTGTTCATAACAGCTTTGTTGCCCTTCCCTGTACTCTTTCCAACTCCAAAATGTCATTTTTATGAAGTGGTGCCCAAAATTGTACTCCATATTCCAGATGAGGGTGTACTAGGGATTTGTATAGTGGCAGAATTATATTTGCTTCCCTTGCTTTTATATCCTTCCTTCTCATAACCAACAAAATGTAATAGATTTTTAGTGAAGGGTGATCATTTTTCCTAACCGTTTTTGATTGGATCAAATGCTGTTTCTGATTGGATCCAATGTCATCAAAGGCAACCAGAGGCCACCCGCTACCCTAGTGATTCTCAGACCTCTCCTCAAAACCCACCAGACAGGCCGTGATTTAAATTTAACAAATCTGATGGCAAATGAGGCAATTAGAGTCAAATTGAATGGCAATTACTACTCATGTGTTCACACAGTCTATCATGGCCGTGAAAGGGAATGGGTTAAATAAAACAGATATGCAGGGGGTCCTTATGAACCCCATAGCATTTAAACCTAACCCCCATGGCACCCCATTGCCTGCCATCTGGATCCTTATGGAACTCTATGTACCATACTGCCCATGGGGTCCACAAGGACCCCCAGTACCAGTAACACTACCCCTTAAAAATAAATACAAAAACATTACAGAAAATAAAAAGTTACACTTTTAACCAATCAGACATTTAACAGGAGTAATACTCAATTAGTGGGTGCAGTCAAAAAACGTTTAGTCTGCATGTGAGCTCCTTGGAGGAGGAATTCCAGATTTTTTTTGTATATAGATTTTAAACTGAGGCCCATTTCCACTGGCCGAAGATAAAGAACAAGGGCTTCAATGAAGTAAGAAGGACAAAGTCTTCAATCAAAATGGAAGTGCTTGGTTATCCAGGACTTCAGAGATGGTCTCTGAAGGGTTATCAAGGTGAAGGGAAAGTGTAAATGGCCCCAAAGGTGTTTTTTGTGTGTTTTTTTGTATAACTTTTTTGTATAACTTTTTTTATATATATTTTTTCTTTTTTATCATTTTTTTTTTTGTATTTATATTTTTAAGGGGTTGTGTTAGAGACTATGGTTGTCTTTTAATTGGTGCCATGGGGATTCATAAGGGCCACCAGGGTTATTCTTAAGTGCTAAATTGGTTATTCTTAGGTTAATTATTTCCATAAGAACCCAGATGGTCATGATTGGCGGATATTGAAAGGGAATCCCAGGCGATACTCGGGTTTGTAAGGGGCAGTGGGTATTGATGAGTCATAAAGCACTGCATTTTTTTAATTGTTTCACCTCATGATAAGTGACATTCTTGAAAAATGTATTAATCGTCTAATAAAAGAAAATGGATACCTGCAATACAAAATACGGTTGTGTTTTTATACTCTCTAAAAACATTTAGCCCCTTATCACGTTTAGATTTTCAAAAGGCCATATAGAAAATAAATTTACCATAGTGGTCCTTTAATTTTAGAGATTAATATGTCTTGCACAGTCAGTTTATAAAATATGAGCAGAGACCAGCAGCCTTATTAAATTGCGATTCGGCCAATGGAAAAAGGCTCTATATAAGCACATAGCATATATTTTATATCACATATAATAGTTGTCAAACTACAAAACGTCGTCACGCTTTGCGAGCTCGCAAGAACTGCATCCCTCGCAAAATGAGGGATGCAGTTTGGTCCGCAAATGCGGACCCTCGCGAGGGGCCGCATTTGCGGAAGGTGGAGGCTCAAAGACACCTCACACGCGGTTAAAAACACACACGCACAATGTAGAAAAAAAAACGACCTCGGAAACAACCTTAACGGCACAAACACGACCATAACAGCCGAACCGCGCGCACCTAAAAACAGTCAAAACACAATAAATACCCACAAAAAATACATAAAAAGCTTATTCATAGCAAGGGGGGCACCCAGGACCTCTGAAATTGAAGTTACACCTATATTTAAGTCCAAATTCCCGAAATCAGACACACGAAAATCCCCTAAGCGAGAGAAAAAATGGCCGCCGAAAAAAACGAAAACGAGGCTCAAAGCCCCAGGACTGGCCAGCCACGTCCAACTTTGCCAAGAAAGGATCCGAGATAAGCTTGGAAACCCGCATTAACCCCACGGGATCCGAGATAAGCTCGGAGACCTGCATTAACCCCACATTAACCATTGCAGTGGGGGTCCCGATCTCACGCGTCAATATAGACCCCATAAGCACTTAATTAACAACCTCACTCATGGGGGTCAATACAGACCCCCATAAACCCCTAATTAATCCTGTCACTCATGGGTGTCAATATAGACCCCCATAAGCCCTTCATTAACCCTGTCACTCATGGCGGTCAATACAGACCCCCATAAGCCCTTCATTAACCTCCTCACTCATGGGGGGTCAATATAGACCCCCATAAGCCCTTCATTAACCCTGTCACTCATGGGTGTCAATACAGACCCCCATAAGCCCTTCATTAACTGTGTCACTCATGGGGGTCAATACAGACCCCCATATGCACTTCATTAACCTCCTTACTCATGGGGGTCAATATAGACCCCCATAAGCCCTTCATTAACCCTGTCACTCATGGGGGTCAATACAGACCCCCATAAGCCCTTCATTAACTGTGTCACTTATGGGGGTCAATACAGACCCCCATAAGCACTTCATTAACCCCTTCACTCATGGGGGGTCAATATAGACCCCCATAAGCCCTTCATTAACCCTGTCACTCAGGAGGGTCAATATAGCCCCCCATAAGCCGTTCATTGACCCCCTCACTCATGGGGGTCAATTCAGACCCCCATAAACCGCTAATTAGCCCTGTCACTCATGGGGGTCCATACAGACCCTCATAAGCCTCTATTTAACCCCATCAGTCACATAAGGGTATATTAATACCATTATGGGCCTTTTACAACCCAACATTAACCACATAAGTGCCATGACGGTCCTCAAGGACCATCATGATACTAATAATAAACACTACACTGCACTATTCCCCCCAATAAAACATTAAATATCAACTAAACACCCTCTACACTAACCTATTAACACCTACTCTACCTACCTATCCCCTCATAACCCCCACCACTCTAAAAAAAAAGCCTAAAGTCACACAAAAAATGAAAAAAGGAACATTACAGAAAATAAAAAAACACATTACAACCCCCCCACACACACTACAGAACAAAAAAAAATTACACACCTTTAAATGCATACAATACAAATAAAATTAAATATAACACAATACACCCCTAATATACAATACATCCTATCTATCTAATATACATCACCCAATCTATCTAAATAAATACTATAATCTAATATACATCCATTCTATATAATATACATCACACAATCTATGTAATATACAATAAATACTATCTATCTAATATACATCCTATCTAATATACTTCCCCCAATCTATCTAAATAAATACCACAATCTAATATACAATACATGCTATGCTATCTATGTAAAACACATACCCCTAGCTAACATACAATAAATGCTATCTATATATAAAATAATCTAATTCTAAGCTAAAATAAAATAATTAATACCACTTACCTTTGCAGATATCCCTTCAGATCAGCCACCTAGGGACAAAAAAAAATGAGTGCAACATATTTACAGTAAATAAATAAACATTCTAAATATTCTACTCGCCTTTCCAGCATGTCCCGTCCTCCTTTCCTTCTTCTCCGATGCGACCACTGTTAAAAAAAACATAACATTAATACACATACATAAGCATAAAAACAAAAGAAAATAAACATAATCTACATTGTGCTTACCTCCCCGCGATGTCTCCGGCCTCCTCCTCTGCCTCGCCCTGGAACCACGCTCCAAAAAAAAACCCACACATCCGCACTCGGAAGGCAAACCCGGCGCTAATGAGCCTCCAGGAGACTTTTCCGGAAGAAAATAGGCAATGGCGCCTTCTGATTGGTTGAAAACGCTATCTATGAAATTCACCCAATCAGGAGGCGCCAATGTGTGAGCCAATCAGAAAGGGATACACCCTAAAATCCCACTCTGATTGGATAATGCACTTGTCAATCTTTATTTAAACCAATCACAAGGCGCAGATGCCTTCAGCCAATCACAATGGAATACACCCCCACAGGGTGATTGGCTGGAGGCATCTGTGCATTCTGATTGGTTGCACTGACAATAGCCAATCACAATGGAATACACCCCCACGTACTGAGTGGTGAAGGCATTTGCGCCTTCTCATTGGCTGTTGTCAATGTCAATCAGTATTACAGCCAATGGGAAGTCGCAGATGTCTTCAGCCAATCACTGCGTGGGGGTGTATCCCATTGTGATTCGCTGATGGCAATAAAGCCTTCAGATTTGTTCAAATAAAGATTGACAGGTGCGTTATCCGATCAGAGTGGGATTTTGGGGTGTATCCCTTTCTCATTGGCTCACAATTGGCATCTTCTCATTGGCTTAATTTGATAGACAGCGTTTTCAGCCAATCAGAAGCCGCCATTGCCAATTTTATTCTGGAACACTCCATAGAAAGCTCATTAGCGTCGGGGACATCCGCGAGTGCGGATGTGTGTTGTTTTTTTTAACTTTTTTTTTTAGAGCGCAGATGCTTCCAGGGCCCATCCGGGGCAGAACACGAGGAGGCCGGAGACATCGCGGGAGGTAAGTACAATGTAGATTATGTTTATTTTACTTGGTTTTATGTTTAAGTATGTGTGCTAATGTAATGTTTTTTTTTTTTTAACAGGCACCATAGAAGAACAAAAGAAGGACGGGGACATGCTGGAAAGGTGAGTAGAATATTTAGAATGTTTATTTATTTTCTGTAAATGTGTTGTAGTGATTTTTTAAACCTTTTTTTACCCTAGGTTGGTGATCTGAAGAAACATCTCAAAGGTAAGTGGTCTTAATTATTTTATTTTAGCTTAGAATCAGAGTTGATATATAGAGATAGCATGCACTGTATATTAGATAGATTGGGGGATGTATATTATATAGATAGTATTTATTGTGTATTAGATAGGCGGATGTATATTAGATAGATAGTATTGTATATTAGATAGGGGGATGTATATTAGATAGGGGTGTACAGTATTTAATTGTATTGTATTTAATTGTATTCTATGTATTGTATTATATGTATTTCCTTTTCAGGTGTGTAATTTTTTTTTCCTGTAGTGGTGGGGGGGGGGTTGTAATGTATTTTTTTTAATTTTCTGTAATGTTCCTTTTTTTGTGATTTGTGTTTTTTTATTTTATGTAATGTAGATTTTGGATGACTTTTTCATTTTTTTGATTTCTGTAATTACAGTGGTGGGTAGGGGGTTATTAGGAGGTAGGTAGTGTAGGTGTTAATAGGTTAGTGTAGAGGGTGTTTAATTGATATTTAATGTTTTATTGGGGGGTTATAGTGCAGTGTAGTGTTTATACTTCGTGTCATGATGATCCTTGAGGACCGTCATGGCACTTATGTGGTTAATTTTGGGTTGTAACTGGCCCATAATGGTCATAATATACCCTTATGGGACTGATGGGGTTAAATAGAGGCTTATGAGGGTCTGGATAGACCCCCATAATTGACCGGGTTAAAATGGTGTAGTGCTTACACGTTGGGTCATGAGGGTCCTGGATGACCCTCATGGCACTTATAGTGTTATTACATGCGTTCATTAGTATGTTAGAGGGGTGTATATAGTTGAGGCGCACAGTACACTCACATTGTGTGGCAAACAGCATTTCAACACTTTATTTTATTGACCGTCATTTTTTGACGGGCAAGTCGCTAATATATATATATATATAATTACAGTACATTTAAAAGTATAAAACAAGTTAAAAAAAATGTTTCCTGCTCAGAGTTCCAAGAAATACAGTTATTACACTGCATTCTTGAGCAGGGACATGCAAATGTGCCCACAAAGGCTTTGCTCTTGTTATGAGTTACCATTTTAAACACGGCTTCCTTTAAACATATGCCTTCTGTATTAAACAGCTTCAAGCAAAGCTCAGGCTGTATGTGGGAAACCTACCCTCATACAGCTGTTTCAAGGTTACTGCCTCTCATCAGTGTGGGGCCGGTTCCTACCTTATGTAGTAGATTTTTTGGGAGAGGTAGTTTACCACTGCAATCAATTAATTTATTTTGGGCAAAAGAGCGATAGAAACCCTCCACCATACACCTTTCTATCCTTCTGCTATATCAAAGCTAAAAAAGTCTTACTAGATATTACAATCAGACAATCCAGTGGCATGCTATTACATATTTTACAAGCATTTGAAAATATCTGAGTGTAAAGAATAAAGTTATTTAAGCCGCTCATATAATCAAAGTATTATTTCCAATTTTAATCAAAAAATTAAATTGAGCAAAAAAATCTACTGTCTCAATGTACTTTACTAGAATAATTAAAACAAAATAATTTTCTTGATTTACAGATGGTCTTTTTTCGTTTCTTTGGAATTTAATTTTAACTACAGCAAACAGCATACTGGAGTTTATTTTAAGAAGGATAAGTGGTGAGCTCAAAACTGTAAGTATTCATTCTTAAGGAATTGTTTATTCTTTCTATTTCAACTGCAAAATACTTTGATCAAAAATTATTTTGCCACATGTAAAACATTTGTTGTTTCTTATGTGTTTTTGATGAGTTGTCAAACAGTTATGTTTCTGCATTTGTGATTCTTAAAATTAAATATATAATTGGTTTCATTCAAATTACATATATAGTTGTCAGCAATGCGGGTTGTTGCTAACGCTGCGGGCCTCGCACAGCAAGGGCCGCAGTTGCTGGCAAGGAGGGCCAACGGCCGTAGGCGCTCTCATCCTTACAACCCCCTACGACTTTAGGCCCGCAAATGCGGACCCTCGCAAAGCGAGGAGCCGCATTTGCGGAGGTGGAGGCTCCCACGTCGGCTGCAATGAGCCGCAGGCGGGACTTACACCGCAAAATTTACGGACTTAGCATCCACAAATACGAGCCGCGAGACTTAGAAAAGAAACCATTACGAGCTCGCAAAAATACAACCTTAGCGCCCGAACCGCACGCACATGAAAACATTAAAAACACAATAAATACACACAACAAATACATAAAAAGCTTACCCACAGCAACGAAAACGAGGCTACGGGACCCTAAACATGCAAAACACCACGAAGCACATACAGATTTTCCGAAAAAGCCGTACGAGGTCCAAGATACACTATTAACAAGGACGCTAAATCCTCCACAGCCCCGTAACACATACACATTAGCTGCCATTTTACAACACTAATTTACACAATGCGATAGTACACAGCTACCCGGATTTTCCTTACGCACGCACACTATTTACACTGCACACATTGCTGACACTTACACATCAGCTCCACACCCTTGCAAACCAACATTGTATGCTGCAGCAACATCAAAACAGATTGTCAGCTCTTCAACACAATGCTTCCTGCATATATTACTTCATAGTAGGTAAAGTATATTAATTTATTAATTATTTCTTTAGCGTACAAAAAAACATATATACAAAAAAAAAAATAACTCTCACAATACACATAAAAGCCATTCACTGGGCCAATCACGACCGCCAACGCTGCTCATAGCACACAAAGACTTGCAAGAAGCGCAAACAACACATCACCGCCAAACAAACAACACCAAAAGCGCCTATCACAAAAAAAGATACAACAACCCACAGCCTCGCAATGAGCGCCAAAGGCGCTCAGCGCGAGGCTCCCAATGTGCGCCGAAGGATCTCGGAGCACCAAAAAAAGGAATGTCTCAACCAAACAGCATTACCTGCCTTACAATCTTATTGCTGTCATTTTTTGGCCGGGAAGTCGCTAGTTTCTTTTTAACATGCATTTTTGATGAGGTCAGGAATTCAATCAGAATATGTCTACCCTTGAGGTTTTTTGAGTGAGAGATATTCACATTTTTAGTTATAGTATATGAAGCAATAATACTAAAAATAAACTAGTTGAAGGTAGCTAGTTTGTTGGGAGGAGGTTATGAATGATAATACATGGTCACTGGCTTGCATATTTTTACCTGATTGCTTATTCCAAAGATTGATTCATGAAGCTGGACAAGTCTACACACAGAGTGTTATTTTAAGCTTATACTTTATGAACTATGTGTCAGACTTCATTATGGTCACAAGTGTTTCTCTTTACTTTTAATATTTGTTGTCTTTATGTATGTTGTGTTTAAACATGTAGGTGAGGGAAATTAGAGGGAAGTAATGTGATACAAATTGTAAAGAGGGTAACGGATGAATTAACTACTGTTAAAAAAAAAAAAAAAAAAACATACCCACAAACCACTTTTTACTCCGAAAACCAGTCATGATACCCAAAACACAAAGGCCTCTGATTTTGTTTGGTTTATTTGGAACAAAATGAATTGGCAACAGTAGACCAGTTAAAATTGTCTTCTGCTACTGGCTCACTGGGGCACAAATATAAACAAAACACAGCTTTTATAATGTTTACATAAAACAATGAGATCATCCATTCCCACCTTTTAGAAACATGGTATAACCCACCAACAGCCAAATAACAATTATTTACATTAGGTGATCCAATAAAATATAACACATGTGATCAGCACTTATCAAGCATGTCTTGATACGTCACACTAGATGAACAAAAACACTTTTTTTCTTATATTCTGTGCATAGGGCAGGTGCTGGCCTTGTACATTTACTTACCTATATACTCGAGTATAAACCGAGTTTTTCAGCGCTTTTTTTTTTTTAAGGCTAAAAAGGGCCCCCTTTGCTTATACTCGAGTCTCTCTATCCCCCCCGTGTCTCTCTACCCCCCCGTGTCTCTCTAACACCCCCGTGTCTCTCTAACACCCCCCCGTGTCTCTCTAACCCCCCCCCGTGTCTCTCTAACCCCCCCCTGTGTCTCTCTAACCCCCCCGTGTCTCTCTAACCCCCCCCCCCGTGTCTCTCTAACCCCCCCCGTGTCTCTCTCACCCCCCCCGTGTCTCTCTAACCCCCCCCGTGTCTCTCTAACCCCCCCCCCCCCCGTGTCTCTCTAACCCCCCGTGTCTCTCTAACCCCCCCGTGTCTCTCTAACCCCCCCGTTTCTCTCTAACCCCCCCGTGTCTCTCTAACCCCCCCGTGTCTCTCTAACCCCCCCCGTGTCTCTCTAACCCCCCCCGTGTCTCTCTAACCCCCCCCCCCGTGTCTCTCTAACCCCCCCCCCCGTGTCTCTCTAACCCCCCCCCCCCCCCGTGTCTCTCTAACCCCCCCCCCCCCCCCATGTCTCTCTAACCCTCCTATGAGGTTGAGGATGGAGGAGTTGAGGATGAGGATGGGGGGGTTGAGGAGGGAGGATGAGGGGGTTCAGCATGAGGATGGGGGGGTTGAGGAGAGAGGTTGAGGGGGCATTGAGGAGGGAGGTTGAGGGGTGGTTGAGAATGAGGAGGGGGGGAAGGGAGAGGGGGGAAAAGACACAGAAAAGGGAGAGGGGAGACGAGACACGGGAGAGAGAGGGGGACACAAGAGGGACAAATGGGGCAGCACATTTCCCACCCTCGGCTTATACTCTAGTCAATCATTTTACCCAGTATTTTGTGGTAAAATAGGTGCCTCAGCTTATACTCGGGTCGGCTTATACTCGAGTATATACAGTAAATCTACTCTTTACCTTCACCACATATTAAAAGGGCTGTTATTTATTTTGGATCTGCTTGATGTTGCTTACTTTATAGAGCTTCTCATTATTTGGCTACAAAGTATATAGTCAATCTGATTTTTATATTGTATATCTGGTGATATCCATGTGTAGAGTCATTGAGTCAGAGATTAGTAGAATCCAGTCAAGATAATTATTTGGCTATAGTAAACACCATCTTTCAGCAGTATCATTTTGTACTCCCAGGGGCAAAAGTGCATCATATTTGAGGTATCTTTTGGTTTAAACTAGTTTTGTAGCATTTAAATTGTTACTTTCATTATGATATTATTTCAGTTCTCTTGTGCTTTGTTCTTCTTAGTACAGGTATACCCCACTTTACTCTAACCCTCATAGCGATGATTTGCTATAGATCAGTTTTTTATTAAAATTCCCAGCTTATCCCAAAATCTTGCGATAGCACCGCTTCAAAATCACGTTAATTTTTTTAAATCTCCGCTTAACGCTCTTTTCCCTGCTATAGCGCTGTTTTAGCACTATGGCTTTAAAATGCTATGTTTAGCGCGGATTCACTTAGCGCTCGTACATGCAGCAACGCATGCACAGCGCTAAACGGGTTATTACTGTAATTAAATATATATCTATCTACTCTGTCTCCTGCAGCCATCCACCCTTTAAGAAGAGAGGCCCTCACACACCTTCTCCTGGCCCTTCTGACCCACTCTAACTCCTGCAACCAATTCCCTCCCACCCACCTCAAATTGTTGCAGCTATATAGCAGTCAAATTACCTGCCTTTCCCATTTGCAGGATATATTACATGACATCTAGGGGCAGATAACATGTAACCTACTGCAGCTACTCGCCAGAAATTAATTTAAAAAATAATCCCTCCCTCTCCAAATAAATGATAAACCTTTCCAACTTTGCACACTTTCCTACCTAATCAAACTTTCAGTACCTTCCGGACTCTTGCTGTTCCTTATCTTTTCTTCCTCAGGTTTCTGTCTCTTCCACTCCATTTAGATTGTAAGTAGCGAGATCTAATCTTGTAGGGAGCTTTGGGAAAAAGCACTTTCTACAAAGATTTTAAGCTCCAAACAGGGCCTTCCATTTTCAGCAGTTGTTAATATTCTATTTTTCCTTGTTCTAGTCACGCGCACAGTGCTACGGAATATCTTGGCAAATAAAAGTTGATAATAATAATAATAATTATAATAATAATATTCTTTGCTCCTTTCCCTGGCTTTTATTTGAGCCTCTTCAAAGCATCATTTCCTTGTGCCTTCCACTAAAGGTTCCTTATCATACATAGCGTGATTAACACTGTAATCCCTTCCTACACACACTGTCCGTGTCTAACGTAAAATGCTGAATGCTTTTTTCAACCACTTTATCAGCATGTTCTCATCAGGGGCTCTTAAAGGAACACTGCATTAAACCTTATAAAGCTTCACATACAGGGATATTAATCATACGTTGTCTGTCGCAGTTATTCTTGACCATCATATAATCTTTAACAAAAATTCATTAAGTGTACTTATAATAAATTAATTTGTGTCTTATAATAATGGGAACAGGTATCCTAGTAAGTAGGTCTCATGTTATGTAATTTAGACTTTAGTTAACTTAACTAATTTGTTTTTCTTTTCATATTAAGATGTAGTTCTCTTCACATTGTAATACATTATTTTCATATTGTAATACATAATGCATTGTAATACAACTTCTTCATAAATAACAATATTCAGTTAAACATACAGTGTCTTGCAAAAGTATTCACTCCCCTCAACATTTTTCCTATTTTGTTACATTACAGCCATAAGTTCAATGTTTTGTTAATCTGAATTTTATGTGATGGATACACAATACACAATAGTCTAAGTTGGTGAAGTGAAATGAGAAAAATATATACATAAAACTATTTTTTAGAAATAGAAAACAGAAAATTGGCATGTGCGTAATGTATTCACCCCCTTTGTTATGAAGCCCATAAAAAGCTCTGGTGCAACCAATTACCTTCAGAAGAAGTCCACCTGTGTGCAATCTAAGTGTCACATGATCTGTCATTTACATATACACACTTTTTTTGAAAGGCCCCAGATGCTGCAACACTTCAGCAAGAGGCACCACTAACCAAACACTGCCATGAAGACCAAGGAACTCTCCAAACAAGTAAGGGCCAATGTTGTTGAGAAGTACAAGTCAGGGTTAGGTTATAAAAAAACATCCAAATCTTTGATGATCCCCAGGAGCACCATCAAATCTATCATAACCAAATGGAAAGAACATGGCACAACAGCAAACCTGCCCAGAGACGGCCGCCCACCAAAGCTCACGGACTGGGCAAGGAGGGCATTAATCAGAGAGGCAGCACAGAGACCTAAAGTGACCCTGGAGGAGCTGCAGAGTTCCACAGCAGATACTGGAGTATCTGTATAAAGGACCACTAGAAGCCGTACGCTCCATAGAGTTGGGCTTCATGGCAGAGTGGACAGAAGAAAGCCATTACTTTCAGCAAAAAACAAAATGGCACGTTTTGAGATGGCAAAAAGGCATGTGGGAGACTCCCAAAATGTATGGAGGAAGGTGCTCTGGTCTGATGAGACTAAAATTTTACTTTTCGTCCATCAAAGAAAACGCTATGTCTGGCGCAAACCCAACAGATCACATCACCCAAGGAACACCATCCCCACAGTGAGACGTGGTGGCAGCATCATGCTGTGGGGATATTTTTCAGCAGCCAGGACTGGGAAGCTGGTCAGAGTTGAGGGAAAGATGGATGGTACTAACTACAGAGATATTCTTGAGCAAAACCTGTACCACTCTGTTCGTGATTTAAGGCTAAGACGGAGGTTCACATACCAGCAGGACAATGACCCCAAACACACTGCTAAAGCAACACTTGAGTGCTTTAAGGGGAAACACGTAAATGTGTTGGAATGACCTAGTCAAAGCCCTGACCTCAATCCAATAGAAAATATGTGGTCAGACTTGTAGCACGTAAGGGCTGCATGCTTCAAATTTGGCCTACTTACGTTGCTATTGTAAACCAGTTCTCGGCCGTCGGGGTTGAATGCTCGTACACAAACTATTAAGCAATCACATAGTTAAGGGTTCAGATGGAGCCAATAGAAAAATACATTGTTAGCTTTGCATCACTGTAAAGGGGGAGGGTAGATTTTGAAGTCATACGTGCTTTTTTTACAGGCGAGAAATAATGCAATATTAATAAAGCAGTAAATATGATATTCTATTACATGCGAGTTACAGTATATGTCGTAACACATTGATTGCCGGGATCAATATAACACAAAATATAATCATGAAATAAAGTATTTTTCGGGGCAGATTTGCGGGCTTGGGAATGTTGTGCTATTAATTCTAAGACCTAAAAAAATTATAATAAATAAATAAATGTTAATAAAGCCCCGAGTCCTGATGGAATACATCCAAGGGTACTAAGGGAACTGGGTTCTGTAATAGCCAAACCATTATATTTAATTTTTCAAGATTCACTCAACACAGGGTCTCTACCAGAAGACTGGAGAAAAGCTGATGTGATACCTATATTTAAGAAGGGCGCAAGAGCAAATCCGGGGAATTATAGACCAGTGAGCCTCACTTCTGTAGTGGGGAAGCTTTTAGAAGGGTTAATAAGGGATAATATACAAGAATATGTCTATTTGAACAGGATTATAAGTAGGAGTCAACATGGATTTATGAGGGATAGGTTATGTCAAACAAATCTAATTATTTTCTATGAGGAGGTTAGTAGGAACCTGGATCAAGGCAACTCAGTGGATGTAGTCTTTTTGGATTTTGCAAAGGCTTTTGATACAGTGCCACATGGGAGACTATTGGGCAAACTAAGGGATACAGGAATTGCAGTAAATATCTGCTCATGGATTGAGAGCTGGCTAAAAGACAGGAAGCAAAGGGTTGTTGTAAATGGAACATACTCCGATTGGACTAATTTTGGAAGTGGGGTTCCTCAGGGTTCAGTATTAGGTCCTCTCCTTTTTAACATATTTATTAATGACTTAGAGGTAGGATTGGAGTGTGGGGTCTCCATTTTCGCTGATGACACAAAGTTGTGCAAGGTAATTAAATCAGATAATGATGGGCTTTCCCTCCAAGGGGATTTACATAAAATTGAGGAATGGGCATCTAACTGGCAGATGAGATTTAATACGAATAAATGTAAGGTTATGCATCTGGGAAGGAAAAATAGCCATGCAATTTATAATCTTAATGGAGCAAATCTAGGTGTATCAGATATTGAAAGGGATTTGGGAGTGCTTGTGGACAACCACCTAGGTAACAGTGCTCAAAGCCAAGCAGCAGCTGCAAAGGCAAATACAATATTAGCATGTATTAAGAAGGGTATAGAAGCCAGGGAAGCAAATATAATTCTGCTACTATACAAATCTCTAGTACGCCCTAATTTGGAATATGGAGTACAATTTTGGGCATCACTTCATAAAAAGGACATTTTAGAGCTGGAAAAGGTACAGAGAAGGGCAACAAAACTGATAAGGGGAATGGAGGGACTAAGTTATGAAGAAAGACTAACCAAATTAAAACATCCAGGGTCAGTATAAAGATTTGTCAGGGGAGCTTTTTGTGCAAAGAGGTTTTCAACTGACAAGAGGACATCCCTTGAGGTTAGAAGTAAAAAGATTCCACCTCAAAGAAAGAAAAGGGTTCTTCACAGTAAGGGTGGTTAATCTGTGGAATTCTCTACAAGAGGAGGTGGTGACAGCGGATTCGATAGATATCTTTAAAAGGGGACTAGATTTATTTCTAATTAAAAAGGGAATTCAGGGTTATCATGGATAATAAGAGAGACAGTATTGATCCACATTTTTTACATTTCCCTTTGAGACAATTGGCTAAGTCTCGCTTGTGTTTTTTTTTTTTCTTCTTCTTCTATTGCCTTCCTCTGGACTAATTAGTAATTAAAAAAAAAAAAATAATAATTGATTAATAATTAATTAACAACTAATGAATTAATAGTTAATCCGCATATTGCAGATCAGAGGAGATCTTAAAAGGTTGAACTTGATGGACTGAAAGTCTTTTTTCAACCTTAAATACTATGTAACTATGTAACCTAACATCACTTTCCATTTTAATGAATGTACAGTAGAGTGTTGTTATTTGCATTACAAGTGCTACGTATTGTAGTTTACCCCCCCCCCCCCTCTAGAGCACACGTTGGCCTTTGTGCTCCATTTGCGTGTTACACCACGTTGCAATTTAATAGTTCAATTGATCAAGTAGCAGTTACGTGCTCTTCAGATCAAAGGATTTACGTGCGCGAAGTTCAACATTGCTCAGCACGTATCCTATTCTCTGCTGTCCTGCGTGTTATCACGCAAAGCCTGCTGCGAGCAATGTTACAGGGCTAATTTAAATACCCGGAAAGGGTAAAATTGGAATTACGAGCTACGTTTTAACAAATGGCTTCAATTTAATGGGGCTGATAATTAGCTACTTTTTCAAATTGAGAGACGTTGATTGAGAAGCTGCGACACATCATTTTTGACCATTTACTACCCTGACACTAAATATAGCATACCTACAATACATTTAATGCATTAGAAGTCTGGATCAAGTAAACTCTTTAAAACTTATATTTATGGTTTAAAAATCCAAAGTAGCAAAATACAGATTTCCAGCAAATGCTCCCAGCTGTGATGCATATAGAATATGTTGTTGGAAAGTTCTCTGGTGTGTGAGCTTTTTCATTCTGTTTTTAAATATTTTAAATATGAGAAGTAAGTAATGCTTTTTTCTTTATCACCATTTTCCCCCAAACCTTCAGATTTCAGATGTGGATCGATGTGATTTATATCTTGCAGTCCTTTCAGAGTTTGTAAGCCTCTCTGTAAGGTTTGGCTGGAAGAGAAGTACATCAGTTTGGAAATGTATATATTATATAATGAGTGCATCAATCCAGAATCTTCATGAGCGCAACAACATGCAAGTATGTTTTTTTTTTTTTTTTTTTTTTTTTTTTTTTTATACACAAACATGAGGTGATTTTAGAGCCATGGAAGGTTTCCAGTTTTCACTAGGAATGTAATATACCTCTGTATCTATTTAGTTCTATGTACTTTATTGTATTAAGAAGTGCTTAAAAGCTTTGATTTGTTTCTGCCTAAAATCATACAAATTGTATTTGTTTGTATCTGCTCTCAACTAATGCAGCTGTTACACAGAGTGTGAAGTGCAGTGTTTCAGATTAGTCTGTCAGTGACACCTTTCAAGGAGAAATTGCCATTGATTGGTTGCTATAAGACAGTGCAACCCCTGTACTGGTGCACTGCCTTAGTGATCTGCAGGGGGGAGAAATCATCTAGGAACAATTTGAACGTTTTTAGACAAAAGAATAGAGCTTTTAAGCACTTCCGAATAAAATAAAGTGCACTAAGAATTTAGAAACCTTTCTTTAAAAGGAAGCGGACAAGATTTGTAACACAAATCTTCTCACAACTCTCAACCGTGTTCTTGTTTGTGCAGAGAGAACGCAAACAATAACTCTCAACTAAACTTGTTGGCAGAATTAATTGACACTGATTATATTTCTTATGGGGTTATAGTTTCACAAAACCAGAAAATGAGAAACGCACACCTTAGAATGGACATCACTTAGTAGTGAATCTCTGTAAGATAATACCAATTCTGGGTACAATATGATGAATTTTTGCTCGCTTCTGAAACTAGAGGAGAAATCTACTGAAGCATAACGTTCTACCACTATGCCTACATACTGTGACAATCAACTTTTGCTGTGGGACGGCCTATGATTCTTTCTTTGGCCTCTAAACAAATTTTTATTAAAGCTCTTTAGACCTGTCTCTCATGCAATCTTGATGATTTCATCATGGTGAAGACAAACACTCAGTTGGAGGATGATACCCTAATATTTGAATTTATTTTTGAGTATTGCGGTTATAAATAATCAGATAAAAAATATGTTGATTACCGATACATAATTAAACAATGTCTTCTTTTCAGAGCACTTCAGTGGCCTTTTAAGATATTTTGCAGTGTGTGTACCAAAATCAACCACATGGCATCTTTCTGCCTACTGACAGACCAAGTCTAGTGATTGAAAACAGATTGAATATTGCACAAGGTAGCATGGTATATACAATAGCAAGCTAGTAGTATCTGCTTTTAATTGGGTATTAAGATATTCTAAATTTTAGCATTTAAGCAAAACGGTTTGAGTGCAGCAGGTGTCGGATTATTGCATTCTTTATTTGAATAAATGTATTTCTTGGTCAGCTGGTATAATATATGACATAATGAATTTATCTCCCTAGGATCCAAAACTTGATGATCAAATCCAAAAAGTAGTGAGTATGGCCTTTCTGGCATCAGTATGTGACATAGCTTCTAGTGCTGAGGAGCATCAATTCAAATCACAAGATTATGCCAATGCTCTCATCAAGTACTTGACATTCGTGGGGTTCAACAACCCTTTGGTGAAGCCTTCTGTTATTGAGCAAAGGTTTGTGTGTCATATTTGTTTTGCTACTGTCCTCTCTCCAGAGATTTTTGTTTAGAACCGGGATGGTAGAACATCATAATTACTAGTGAAAGATTCCATAGCATTAATTGATGTGAAAAAGTTAGACAATACATTAACTCAGTCTTATAAGACCTCCTAAGCTTATTTTGGAATCCCTTGATATTGAGATTATCTAACTGCAACACACTGAATAATTATTTTCACATTTCTAACTGGGTTAACCGACTTTTTGTATCTACCCTCCAAGCATGGAGGAACCTTGATAGTTTAACTTACCAGATAGAGGGAGTCTTTTTAGAGAAGTCTAGTGCCTCGTGTAATGGTTACTAAATTACAAGTTTTAATTATTTTGCTTTCTAAAAATATTTTGCATTCAAAACAAAATATTGTTAAAATGGCACTCGGATGATTCTTTTAAGTTATTTTCACACAATGTTATTTTAAAATATACTAATTGTGTGTAATAAACTCCTTAGAAATTGCATGCATTTATTGATGAAACATTAGAGTGAAACATTGTATTATTTACTAATTAGACCAATTAGGACTGCTTTCTTTTATTAACTGCAAATATTTTATACTGCCATTTCTGATAACATTGAAGGGTTTTAGGTAAGCATATAATATCCAAGTATTCACACTTCTATCAACCATGATATTGCCTGTGTTTTTCAGTTTACTTGAAGAAACCACTTCTACTCAGGGATGGGGTAAAATAGTTGCCCGTTATCTGTATGACCAGTGGGTCTGCTTGCACTATGTTCTTTACAAATACCACAAAAATGAACCTGCATCAGACACTGGAACTTTGGAGTCCACTCCGGTGTTGTTTCAGACTCCATCAATAACCTTGCAGGCAGCACTTGATACTCTCTGCATCATCCCTTCTGATCAGACCATGCCTGTTTTTCACTGTATGAAGCTTCTTGTACCTAAGGTAATGAAAACAGATGTTTATAACAGAAACTGCAAATATACAATGTAATCTGTAGTAACTATTTTCCCTCTCTTCTTCAGGTACTCCAGACCTCAGAAGCTTTGTGTGTGGAGTCCATTGATGTGGCTTGGAAAATTGTATCCTCCTTGTGCAACACTCAGTTGGTGTTCTGGACAAATTTAAAAGTTTTTGTAGAGTTAGTCTTCTGTGATGAAGTACTTTCAGGTGCTGCATCCACCAAGGGTGAAGTGTTTCAAAGAATAAAAAAGGTTGTTTGTATATTTAATTTTTTTTTCTAATATTCTGTTTGCATATTAACCACCACATGGGCCAATAAAGAGTGTAACAGTTCAACAGGAGAATCTTAAGATTCCTTAACTGTTCAACATGATTGCTTTCTGTTTATGTTGATGTTGGACTGAGAGAGTCCCTTTAAGTAATTTTTTAAACTTCTTCTTAAAGAATGTAAACAATTGTCTCTACATTGTATTAGCCATGTTGTGAATATTAATTGGCTCCTTTAACTGTATAATTAGTGACCTATTGTTTTTGCAAACACATAAATAGGAGCAACCTATCCATAAGTTATTATACAGACCCCCTCAAAAAAAGTTTCAGTATACAGAAAAACAGCTAGCTTGTCTTCCAAATTTCAACTGTGTCTTGCTGTGCCAAAATGTATTTACTATAGGGAAATGGTGTAATGCAATAGTATAAAAGCCTGGTTCACCATTTTGGCTTCTACAGCCTCCTATACTATACTAAATTGTAATCTCTGTGGGGAAAAAACTTCTATTTTTAAAATCTAAAACAAAAAAATTGGTAAATAAAGGAACTGGTCGATACCAATAGGCTATCCACACTATTAAAAAAGAGTGTTATGGGACTTAACAGCAAATTTAATGAAATGCTTTATTTTTGTGTCCTTTTAGATCATAGGCCAACTTGTTGATATGTCTGTCGCAAAGACAGGGGTTTTTAATGTGTTGCTATCATATTGTTGCCAATCATGGATGGATAATTCAAAGAGTACCATCAAAGACGACCCATTACGAAATGCCAGAAATTACATTGAAATCATCACAGAGGCATGTGTGTTTGGAACTGTCTTTAGAAGGGATCAAAGGTAAATTATTTTGCAGTTTAAATATAAATAAACTGAATTCATTTTTATACAGCCGGACCATTTCTGTATAATGACACATAGCTTGTAACCCTTCTGCCTGAAAGATTCTGACAATGTATTTACATGTTTGTTACTGTCTCCAGTGTTTGAGCATAAGCCGTGGTATTTTAGGTCTTGGCTGTGAATGATCGCTTGCTTAGTGTTGCAGGGATGGAAACTGGTGCTGCAAAGGTAGCTGCATCTATTTGTAGGTTTTCTATATACAGGTGAGGGGAGTGTGCCATTTGTGATGGATATGATAGTGTCCAGAAAGTTTACCTGTTTTGCAGATTAATCCATTTTTCATTTATTAGATGGCTGGAAGGTATTGAAAGAATTGCTGAAGTTTTTTTTCTCCTCCTGTCCATATGATGATCAAATGATCTATGTCGTGTTATTACCTGTAGGGTCCGCGGATATATGCGGATAAGAACTCCTGTTTCGGGTCGGCCATAAATTTAGATTTGCTTATTGTGGTGCCATTGAGGTCCCCATTATTTGTAGGTAAATATGTTTCTTGAAGTTAAGTAGCTGTGGATCAGGATATATTCTAGTAGTTTGGTAATAGTATCAGGGTTATATTTCTGGTTTTGAGTGTGTGCCATGTTTGTGTGGGATGTTGCTGAAACGAGATTCAAGTAGTGTGTTAACAGGTAGGTCCTTAATCTGAGTTTCTTGGGAAAGTCAATGGTGTGGTTTTTTTTGTGTTTTTTTTTTTATATACAACTGGCTGTGTTTGTTGAAAGCATCCTTGAACCACTAGTTACAAAGTCAGATATTTGTTCAGTCAATGTGTCCACACCTGTAACAATTGGTCTCTCTGAGTTGCCTGACTTGTGGATCTTTGGCAACATGTTAGAAGTTCCAGTTTTATGATGGGTTGGTATAAGTTGCTCATATTCTTGCTGCACAGTCTTTGGAAAAAATGTGGATAAGTTTCCTGCCCTGAATGTTATATCCCTCTGTCAATTGTCTGTTTCATTGTTTCACATACAATGTACTATATGTGAAATGGCCTAATACATTGGGGGAAACTAACAAAAAAAAAAACATCTTAGGATGAATTTGCACAGACTTTCCATCAAAAAGCACAATGAAAAACGTTATTGTACCTCAGTTGGACACCATGTTACCTGGAATAATCACTTGAACCAAAACCTGAATTTCCAAACTATTGAGGAAAAAACTATTGAAATGAAAGATTACTTTTTCAATACATTTATATACAAAAATGAGAAAATATTCAACTTTATTAAGACAAGGGTTCCATGATTGGAAAATTAATAAAAGTAGGCTGATGTAGAGAAACTTCAGTGACCTTCTTGTTGATATCTCTTAAATAAGGACAACAATTCCCACAAAGGGGATGCACTGGAGTATATCACCCAAAACCAGTGATATAGATTGTTACAGACTCAATCTTGTCTTGTTTTAAATATGTCTGACCCCCTATATCCCATATACAATATCACTCTATATAACCTAGATAGGAGTGCTTAGATAAATAACACTCCCCTAGGTAATACCCATAAACATAGCCAGCAAATTATATACACATACATTATATATATATATATATATATATATATATATATATATATATATATATATATATATATATATATATATATATATATATACACACACACACACACACATACCTTCAGCTGGATCCGGTTACCAATTACTACTACACTACGTATAAAGCTCACTCACTTGGCAGACACTCTTGAGTCTTAGCATTCCTCACGGTATCTTGATGTTACTTTTTCAATACCAAGGGCCCTATTAAATTCTCCCTCGTAGTTCTCTCGGTGCTCGCAAAAGGCAGTTTTCCTGCTGTTTGCGAGAACCGAATCTCTCGCAGCCTGCTTTACGATATGACTGCGAGAAAATGGCCGAGAATAGGCTCCGAGAGAGCTACGTAGCCTTAAATCTATGCACGAGTCTCGCATATCGTAAGAATCCCTACGTGGACAAAAAGTCCACGCAAGGGATCCGAAAGCCTCTACGTGCTGCCTCGGAACAGCCCGAGACAGCAGCGTGAGGCTCCCCCCTGCACCCTATACACATCCCCATGCTGCAGGGGTCTCTATCAGGACCCCTGCAGCACCCCCACATTAACCCCTTGCAGCGGGGGTCCCCGATCTGCATAGATCAGGCCCCCCGCTGCATTTAAAACTTTTAAATTCCCCGCCGCGGCTCCTTAAAGGGACCGCGGCACACTATTAGCCAATCCCGGCCGCGGCACTTAAAATTAACCCCCCTCTATGCTGGGGGTCCCCATCGGGACCCCCGAAGTGTCCCCATATAAACCCCCTGCAGCGGGGGGCCCCGATCTGCATAGATCAGGCCCCCCGCTGCATTTAAAACTTTTAAATTCCCCGCCGCGGCTCCTTAAAGGGACCGCGGCACACTATTAGCCAATCCCGGCCGCGGCACTTAAAATTAACCCCCCTCTATGCTGGGGGTCCCCATCGGGACCCCCGAAGTGTCCCCATATAAACCCCCTGCAGCGGGGGGCCCCGATCTGCATAGATCAGGCCCCCCGCTGCATTTAAAACTTTTAAATTCCCCGCCGCGGCTCCTTAAAGGGACCGCGGCACACTATTAGCCAATCCCGGCCGCGGCACTTAAAATTAACCCCCCTCTATGCTGGGGGTCCCCATCGGGACCCCCGAAGTGTCCCCATATAAACCCCCTGCAGCGGGGGGCCCCGATCTGCATAGATCAGGCCCCCCGCTGCATTTAAAACTTTTAAATTCCCCGCCGCGGCTCCTTAAAGGGACCGCGGCACACTATTAGCCAATCCCGGCCGCGGCACTTAAAATTAACCCCCCTCTATGCTGGGGGTCCCCATCGGGACCCCCGAAGTGTCCCCATATAAACCCCCTGCAGCGGGGGGCCCCGATCGGCACCGATCGTGACCCTGCTGCAATTCAATTTTAAATTTCCCGCCTCGCGGGTCCTCAAAGGACCGTAAAGGTCCTGAAAGGACTCGCACTAAAAATAATAACCCCAGGCAACTATAATTACCCCATTAACTCATGATGGTCAATACAGACCAGCATAAGACCTCAATTAACCCATTAACTCATGATGGTCAATCCAGACCAGCATAAGGCCTAAATTAACCCATTAACTCATGATGGTCAATCCAGACCACCATAAGGCTCTATTTAACCCCATCAGTCCCATAAGGGTATATTATTACCATTATGGGCCTGTTACAACCCAACATTAACCACATAAGTGCCATGATGGTCCTCAAGGACCATCATGACACTAACTACAAACACTACACTATAACCCCCAATAAACCATTTAATCTAAACTAACCCCCCTCTACACTAATCTATTAACACTTACACTACCTACCTACACTACCTACCCCCTAATAAACCTCCCCAACACTATAATTACAAAAAACAAAAAACCTACAGTACAAAAAACAAAAAAACCTACAGTACAGAAAACAAAAAAAAATTACACACCTGAAAAGGAAAGACAGATAAACACAATACAATAATACATATAATACATTACATACATTACATACAATACATGACATTACATATAATATATTAAATATAATATATTAAATATAATATATTACATATAATACATTACATACATTACATACAATACATGACATTACATATAATATATTAAATATAATATATTAAATATAATATATTACATATAATACATTACATACATTACATACAATACATGACATTACATATAATATATTAAATATAATATATTAAATATAATATATTACATATAATACATTACATACAATACATGACATTACATATAATATATTAAATATAATATATTACATATAATACATTACATATAGTCCTAATCAAATACCCCCTATCTATCTAACATACAATCTATTTAATTTAAAATAAATCCTAACTATATCAAATACATCCCCCTATCTATCTAATATACAAAAAATCCTAACTACATACACAGACCCTTATTCTAAAATAAAATACAATAATTACAGTCCTAACTACATACACAGACCCTAATTCTAAGCTAAAATCAATAAATTAAGACCACTTACCTTTAAGATGTTGCTTCAGATCACTAACCTATGGGTCAAACAAAAAAAAAAATTAGTACAAAACATTAACATCAAATAAATAAACATTATATACATTCTACATATTCAACTCACCTTTACAGCATGTCCAGTCACTGTTAAGCTCTTCCGGCGCGGCCCTGTTAAAAAAAAAAAACACAATACATCAATACATGAATACAATATATAAACAATAAATAAAATACACAAATAAACATCTAAATATACATTTAACTTACCTCCCCGCGATGTCCCCGGCCTTCTCTCCTTCAGCCCCGGCTGGGCCGCGGAACCATCCGCGCTCTAAAAAAAAAAAAGAAAAAAAACTAACGGAGGTCTGCACTGGCAGACCTCCCCGACGCTACTGAACCTCCCGGAGTCGTTTCCGGGAGGAAATTGGCATTGGCGGCTTGTGATTGGCTGAAAAAGCTGTCTATCAATTTCAGCAAATCAAAAGTCGTCAATGTGTGAGCCAATCAGGATGGGATACACCCCAATATCCCACCCTGATTGGCTAAAACACTTGTCTATCTTTATGGGAACCAATCACAACGCTCAGATGCCTTCAGCCAATCACTATGGGATACACCCCCACGGAGTGATTGGTAGAAGACATCTGCGCATCCTGATTGGCTCCTACATTGACGACTTTTGATTGGCTGACAGCTTTTTCAGCCAATCACAAGCCGCCAATGCCAATTTCCTCCCGGAAACGACTCCGGGAGGTTCAGTAGCGTCGGGGAGGTCTGCCAGTGCAGACCTCCGTTATTTTTTTTTTTATTTTTTTTTAGAGCGCGGATGGTTCCGCGGCCCAGCCGGGGCTGAAGGAGAGAAGGCCGGGGACATCGCGGGGAGGTAAGTTAAATGTATATTTAGATGTTTATTTGTGTATTTTATTTATTGTTTATATATTGTATTCATGTATTGATGTATTGTGTTTTTTTTTTTTAACAGGGCCGCGCCGGAAGAGCTTAACAGTGACTGGACATGCTGTAAAGGTGAGTTGAATATGTAGAATGTATATAATGTTTATTTATTTGATGTTAATGTTTTGTACTAATTTTTTTTTTTGTTTGACCCATAGGTTAGTGATCTGAAGCAACATCTTAAAGGTAAGTGGTCTTAATTTATTGATTTTAGCTTAGAATTAGGGTCTGTGTATGTAGTTAGGACTGTAATTATTTTATTTTATTTTAGAATAAGGGTCTGTGTATGTAGTTAGGATTTTTTGTATATTAGATAGATAGGGGGATGTATTTGATATAGTTAGGATTTATTTTAAATTAAATAGATTGTATGTTAGATAGATAGGGGGTATTTGATTAGGACTATATGTAATATATTATATGTAATATATTATATTTAATATATTATATTTAATATATTATATGTAATGTCATGTATTGTATGTAATGTATGTAATGTATTATATGTAATATATTATATTTAATATATTATATTTAATATATTATATGTAATGTCATGTATTGTATGTAATGTATGTAATGTATTATATGTATTATTGTATTGTGTTTATCTGTCTTTCCTTTTCAGGTGTGTAATTTTTTTTTGTTTTCTGTACTGTAGGTTTTTTTGTTTTTTGTACTGTAGGTTTTTTGTTTTTTGTAATTAGAGTGTTGGGGAGGTTTATTAGGGGGTAGGTAGTGTAGGTAGGTAGTGTAAGTGTTAATAGATTAGTGTAGAGGGGGGTTAGTTTAGATTAAATGGTTTATTGGGGGTTATAGTGTAGTGTTTGTAGTTAGTGTCATGATGGTCCTTGAGGACCATCATGGCACTTATGTGGTTAATGTTGGGTTGTAACAGGCCCATAATGGTAATAATATACCCTTATGGGACTGATGGGGTTAAATAGAGCCTTATGGTGGTCTGTATTGACCACCATGAGTTAATGGGTTAATTTAGGCCTTATGCTGGTCTGTATTGACCACCATGAGTTAATGGGTTAATTTAGGTCTTATGGTGGTCTGGATTGACCACCATGAGTTAATGGGTTAATTTAGGCCTTATGGTGGTCTGGATTGACCACCATGAGTTAATGGGTTAATTTAGGCCTTATGGTGGTCTGGATTGACCACCATGAGTTAATGGGTTAATTTAGGCCTTATGGTGGTCTGGATTGACCATCATGAGTTAATGGGTTAATTTAGGCCTTATGGTGGTCTGGATTGACCACCATGAGTTAATGGGTTAATTTAGGCCTTATGGTGGTCTGGATTGACCATCATGAGTTAATGGGGTAATTATAGTTGCCTGGGGTTATTATTTTTAGTGCGAGTCCTTTCAGGACCTTTACGGTCCTTTGAGGACCCGCGAGGCGGGAAATTTAAAATTGAATTGCAGCAGGGTCACGATCGGTGCCGATCGGGGCCCCCCGCTGCAGGGGGTTTATATGGGGACACTTCGGGGGTCCCGATGGGGACCCCCAGCATAGAGGGGGGTTAATTTTAAGTGCCGCGGCCGGGATTGGCTAATAGTGTGCCGCGGTCCCTTTAAGGAGCCGCGGCGGGGAATTTAAAAGTTTTAAATGCAGCGGGGGCCTGATCAGTGCCGATCGGGGACCCCCGCTGCAAGGGGTTAATGTGTGGGGGCTGCGGGGGTTCCTATGGACCCCTGCAGCAAGGTGTTCATGTGAGGACACTTCGGGGGTCCCGACAGGGACCCCCGCATTGAGGGGGGGTTCATTTTAGGTGCCTGGGGGGGGTTTGGAGTACCCCCCACGGCAATGCTTATGTGGGGGACTGCCGCGGAGGTCCCTTTTAGGACCCCCGCAGCACTTGATGAGGAGTGGGAGCCTGCGATATCATCTCGCAGGCTGTCACTCCTCATGTACATTTACGCAGTGTAGATACGTACGGCCCTGCTGCGTAGCTCATACGTTGCTCGCAGCAGGGCTAATTTAATAGCATTGTAAGTTAGAGAAACTTTGCAGTACGTAGGGCTTAAGTAGAAGCCTCTTATTTACGAGGCTGGAATTTAATAGGGCCCCAAATATATAGGACTTGGGAATTGTATCAAAACTTCTTGTGCCACATTCCTTCTCATGTTTTTTTGTTTTGTTGTTTTTTGACTTCCTAATATGTGGGGATATATACGGATGTAACTGTTTTTTTCTTTTATCTAAAAGCTTGTGCACACTTGACTGAACATTACATTATTCATATCTGTCACTTTTGAATCTTCTCTCTATTCCCCTGCTTACGATTATTCTGTATTGCTTCTGACTTGAAAATGTTGTTACTCTAGAAAGCTTGTAATTTTCAATGTTTAGCCAATTAAAAGGTATCACGTTATACACTACAGCTTTCTCTTACTCTTTTACTCACTATACACAAAATGATTGCTGTGGTATACCCCATCCCATGGAATCTAATGCACAAAACCAGAACCAACACTGATGAGAGGCAGAAACAGTTCTGTTTGTCAATGGGTTTCTGGCTTGTGCATAAACCAATTCTAAGGTTTGCTTAAAAGCTGTTTAATACATCGAACAAATGCTTCAGAGGAGCCATGTATAAAATGGTAATTTGGATTGAAACCGTAAGGTACATCGTATCTCATCTGGGAAACTTGAGTAGGTAATAAGTTATGAACTTATTTTTAGAATTTCAGATAGTACGTGCATGATGAGCCTATCTCTTTATATATATATATATATATATATATATATATATATATATATATATATAAAATTGAAGAGTGAAGCAGCCGTGAATGTCCAGTAATTTTAGTAAATTAGTAATTATTAATCCATATATATATATATATATATACATAGATTAATAATGAGTATTACAATATAATTTGATACCTTTTGTATTGGACAAACGTTATATTTATAATGACGAGCTTTCGAGAGTCTTAACCTCCCTTTATCAAGTCTCAAGTAATACTACATGAGATGGAACCCTCAGTTTGAATAATAACAGCAGATGCAGATAGAGTGGAAACAGCATCTGATATCATCAGGTAAATACATATATGGGGAATAAACACAACATAGCAAAGGAAACATATATACACATATACATCAATATATATATGAAAAAGCAGAGCACTGTAGTCCACAGTGATATCTTTCCTGTTGGACAAACACCTCACTAACAGAGCTAAGTCTGTTATAGTATAAGAAGAAAAAGAAAAAAAAATCACATGAAATTCTGATAATGTGTTAGAAAGCCCAAGTCTATATTAAGTCCTGTGTTTTAAGAGTTGAAGAATGTGATCATCTTTATTTCGAATGCTTTTCTCTCTTGGATGCATTTAAATTTTCCTCTGAGTATTTTGAATTTTAAGTTATGGATGGAGTGATCATTCTGGCTAAATGGTGTCCTACTGGGCTACAATAACTGTCTTCATTATGTTTTCTTGTTGAATGCCTATGTAAATTCATCCTTAAATGCAATTTTTGGCCGGTTTCTCCAATGTAACAGCCTGTGTCACATAAAGTACATTGTATCATTTAAACCACATTTGACGATGTACATGAATATGATCGTTTGATGTTATAGGTTTTGTTGTTATATGTGGCTGTATCATCATTACAAATGTGTTGGCATAATTTACAGGCACGTTTGTTACAAGGTTTAGTTCCATTTTTTGTATTCAATTGTTCATTGGCCTATTTTCTGCTGACAAGTTTTTGTTTCAGGTTTGGTGGTTGTTTAAATGCAAGGATGGGAGGTTTTGGGAATATATATTTTAATTCAGTATCTTCAATTAGAAATGGTTGTAAATCTTTGATTATTTTCCAAATTTTCTCTAAAATTGGATGGTATGTGGTCACTAGAGGTATACGTGAAGTAGTTTCTTTTGTTTTGTAGTTTAATAGTTGTTCTCGGGGTATTTTGATGGCAGTGGCTATTTTTTGGGTAATAATACGTAATAATATTTAAAAAAAATGGCAGCACTGGGCCCTTATGCGTTGCATTGGCGGTAGCTCCTTCTCCGAGCCTGACACTTCCAAACGTATTGACTTAAACTTGTTGATTGCCCCTGCCAACAAGCATCTTCTCAGGGTGAATTCTTGCTCAGATGTAATAAATTACGTGGTAATGTTTAAGTAAATTTTGTATTCATAAACTTGCTGCTGCAGTTTGACTGTTTGCTCTCTGATGTTCTTTATGCATTCATATTTTTCTATCAATTACGTAGAAGAGTGCTCCTTATTGTAATCTCTGAAAATTATGGATTTTGCATTTTAGAATATTTGAAAAGAATGTGTAGTACCTAATGTGTATCTAACATGAACTTGGCCCTAAAAATTTGTTTTTTCTTTCTTTCTTTTTTAAGGATAGTTCAAGATACACATGCTTTTATTGAGAGTCTTGGGGAAGATTGCGCAGCTAATGTTGCTGTTAAAAGGTAAGTCTGAAAAGCTATTAATAGATATAAAAATTGGTCTCCAATGTAAAATATTTTGAGAATAAAAAAGTGGAAACTATACTAAGGAAAGATCATTGTTTGCAGATCTTAAGCAGCCACAAATACTCCCATAGCATCAGATTGCATATAGCCGCAAATTACGGACTAGTAATTCTCTAATGAAAAATACTCAGTGCATCGCTTGTTTGTGCAATTCTAGTATGGCAGACGTAAAGAAAAAATAGTAAAATCATTACTCTTTATCCATAAGGGAAATGAGCCAAAGTAAAGGGGATGTATACAAGATTTTTCAAGTTTCTTACTAACGTTATTTTAATGCTAAGGGGGCAAAAAGCCCTTTGATCAAACAATGATAGCTGTGATTATTGCCCACCATTACTTAGAATTAGAATTTTTGAAATAATTGGAAAATGTTTTTAGAAAGCAACAAGAAAAAAATAGACTTAATTTATTAACTGTTCTTTGTAATTATCCTTTACTGAAATAAAGCATTATTTTAATAAAATAGTAACATAATAAAAATGTCTAAATGTTTTACTTTATGAAAAAAGAAAGTCAAATTCTTCAAAAGTGCATCCTATAAATATGAGCGTTCAATGGCACTTAAACATATGTTTTAAGATTTACAGGTTGTTAAATAGACAGCTGTGTGCTTTTAAGCCATAACCCTGATCTGAATGTTGCACCAAGATTCCAAGAACTGTCACTGCTTTATTTACTATTATGGAAGACAACTTACAGCATTATTTACTTGAATTAAGTAGTTATGTATAAGTGTGCTGGAGGGTGTAGTTTAGACTAGCATATTTCCTAAATATAAACAACATGCTTTCTATCTTTAGACATATTTTTGCAACTGTTTGGGATAATGTTTCTCTTATATAAATATATGTGAATATGTTTGCAGCATAAACAAAGATGAACACTATGTGAGAGTGTGTGCCATTAAATTTCTTTGTCTGTTGGATGGATCAAACTCTCTTCACAAGGAATTTCTGGAGGATCTCACTACTCAGCTGCTAGATAAGGTGTAGTGTTTTGTTCTAAATTTCTATATAATTATCTGTCTCTTGGACGGGCAAAAGAACTAAGGCTATTGCTAATAATAATTGTTTATGTGGGTATGGTGTGATTATATTAGTGAATACTCATATATATATATATATGTGTGTGTGTGTAATAGCTGTTTTTCTCAGGATTCTGAGCTAGAAGCAGTTTTTTTAACTTGTTTTAGACATTCAAATGTGAACACAGATGTACTTTTTACTTACTGTACTACTGTACGGTGGAGGGCTTCTATCGCTCCTTTGCCCACCATATTATAAATTATTGTTGTGGTGAACTACCTACTTTTTCTTGTTTTTTTTTTTTTTTGTTATTCTGTCTCTCACTGTTAAAATGCACCTACCATTAAAATTATAGACTAATAATTTCTTTGTCAATGGACAAATGTTAAAAATCATTAGGGGATCAAATGAGACTACAGGACTCTAAACACGCAAAACACCACGAGAAACATGCAAAACGCCACAAAACAGCTACGGATATTCCGCTACAGACGCATACCACACATAGCTGCCATTTTAGAACAATAACTTATACAATGCAGAAGTACACAGCTACGCTAACGTTTGTTTTCTCACGCACGCACACTATTACACTACACACATTCATCACGCTTACACAGCAGCTCCACCCCACTAATGCTGCAGCAACATCAAAACAGATTGCCAGCTCTTCAACACAATGCTTCCTGCATATATTACTTCAAAATAGGTAAAGTATATTAATTTATTAATGTATTATTTTTTTGAATATTATACACCAAACAGCATTAGCTCACTTAAAATTTCATTGCCATAATTTTTTGACGGGCAATACTCTAATATATATAGAACGTGTTGTAGTGAACTACCTACTCATAAGGTCCACAACACAAGCTGAGATCCTGCTCCATGCTGATGATAGCCAGTAGGCTTGAAAGAGCTGGACATGGATAGTATACTCAGCTTGTATTTAATCCAACCTTGTGTCACGATCTGCTTCTTCTTGGGGGCCTGATATGAACCTAGTTCAAACCTACCCCAGCAGAATCATGTAGTTCCTGTTCTCTGTGGCACAAAAGATGGCTTCTGAAGAGGGCAAGGCCCAACAGCTACAGACAGAGAATACTGGATCCAGGTTACTTAGTGGCCCATAGCAAGACCCTCCCCAAGTCAGGATACAACACACAGAAATAGTCTCACACCTTGTTTATGTGAAAACTATCTCTCAACAACCTTTATTTTGGAAAACACCATCTTTTAAACATGCATACAAAATTACCAGGAGTGGCTACCTTTAGCCAGCCCCTAACTGCCTCTGGCCAATCAGGCAGGCTCCCTACGTGGGAACCATGAGACTCCTCCCAGGTCTGCCCACTAGGTGTGGCTACCTAATTCATTTGGTCTCTGACTTTCAAGGGAGAAACATCTCCCTGCCCTCTGGACTTTGCCCTGATTCTCTGAGTGAGAATCCCTGTAGACCCCCTGGGGTTATGGTGCCTCTATGTCTGTGGAGATCCCTTTGTTCCTGACTACTATCATTTCAAGTGTTTACCTTCAGGGCCATATGGGCAACTCCTGACTGAGAGTTTATACAATGGGGGAGGGTTGACTAATCAAAACATAGCTATCACTCCATAATACAATATAATACTAACATATTATAACCCATAACATATTTCCCCATTAATATATTATACCTAGGATACATAATAACCACTCAATAACACATAATCCCAATGTAACAATGTCATGCTCCCTTGGACACACTCACAAACCACTGACAATATGAGTCCTTAAACAATTAAATCATGACACCTTGGCTTTGCATTAAAGCTGTGTAATACAGCATGCATAAGCTTAAAGGAAGCCATGTTTGATAATGGCTACAGATTGAAGAGCGAGGCATTTGTGGGCACAATTGCAAGTCCCAGCTCAGCCTCCCAGAATGCAGTGTAATAACTGTTTTTCTCGGAACTCCGAGCTGGAAGCAGGTTTTTAACTTATTTTAGACAATTCAAATATGAACACAGATGTACTATTTATTTACTATATATATATAATATATATATATATATATATATATATATATATATATATATATATATATATATATATATATATATATATATATAAAATAATGTATTATTTATGATGGATCTGTCTGTGAATTTGTGTACAGTTAAGGGACCTTTGTAGTTTTTTCTATATAGTGTTTTCAATAACTAAACTTCCTAATGTGCAAAATGTTTATAAAGCAAAAACGTAAAATTCTGTAACTTTTACAAGTAATTATTTTTTTCTTTGCTTCCATTTTTTTACTTAATTATATCAGTTTACACCCTCCTCTGATAGTAACAAATTAGCTCTCTATTAGACCTAACAGAGATATAAACTGCAGGTATAAACTTACAATATATACAAAGACCCCTCCATTAGGGGCTGTAATTGTTTTTCATTTTAAAAATGTGTTGCCTGTTTTCACGTGTAGTTTTTCAAAATTACATATTTAAAATTGTAAAGCCTCCTTTACTCTATCTCTAGTTCCTCTCTCCCTCTCTTCACATCTCTCTTCTCATTACCCTTGCTCTTTACTTCTCTTGTCACCCTCCTCCATCCGCTGCACTGTCTTTTTGTACTCAATAATTAAGTTAACTAAATTTAACTTGTGCTTTTTTTAATCTACAAATATTTTCTGAGTGCATGAAGGGCCCATTTGAAAAATTTAAACTGGTTACAGCATAAACACTAACATTCTTCTCACAAAGCCATTATCAGTATTGCGAAGACTGGATGGTCAAAATGTCTGCCATTTTACAAAAACAACCATTCCAATTGGTGAAACACATTATCACTATTCTCCAACCGAATAACACATGGGAGTCATTTTTATGATCTTTTGGAGATGTCTCTCTCTCTCTCTCTCTCTCACACTCTCTTTCTTTCATTATTTATATATATATGGTGGGCAAAAGAGCGATAGAAGTCCTTCACTGTACAGTAGTAAAGTAAAGAAATAGTACATTTGTGTTCACATTTGAATGTCTAAAACAAGTGAATTCTGAGAAATACTGTTATTGCACTGCATTCTGGGAACCTGGGCAGGAACATGCAAATGTGCCCTCAATAGATTGGCTTTTTAATCCAAATACCATTTCAAATATGGCTCCCTTTAAGCATATGTCTGCTGTATTACACAGCTTTAAGCAAAGGCCATGATGGATTAAGCAAACCAGGATGCCTATATTCATCTATATCACATTTGCATATGTCTGTCTTGTTTTGGGCAATGAAATGTGAACACAAATATACTATTTATTATATATATATATATATATATATATATATATATATATATATATATATATATATATATATATATATTGTAACAAGGTACCCTTTGATGGACTGTAAATGGTAGAGACTTCTGGGCTCTTTTTATATATTTTATTGAGTAGTTACAAAAACACAAACTAAATAGCTTATAGTCAGGAAAATAAACATCTACGTAAACAGGCTTACTTAAACTCTGGAACACCCTGACTATAACCTGAGCAGCTTTTCTACTACAGGTTAAATTATTATTAATAAAGAAAACAAACAGTCTCTTGTAGTGCCACCTTGTGGCCAGGATACAAACAGTCCCTTATAACGCCAGCTTGTGGCCCGGATACAGATAGTCTCTTACAGTATCCGTAGTCTTGTATATGTGGTGTAGTGCCACCTTGTGGCCAGGTTACGACTAGTCTCGTACATAGTGCCAGCCTGTGGCCTTTCCATGTCTTCACTTAAATAACCTTGGATGAAGCATAGGGCCCACCCTTCTCTCCCATATGCTTCACCCCAGGGACCCTTTGATATTGCAATAGGAACACTGCAATTTAACAGGACAAGCACTCAGCCTCTTCCCTGGGGTATAATAATTTAAGTAAAAGGTTTCTGACCTTATGGTGAATGGAGTGTCCGTCTCCTCACTAGCTTCAGTCGGCCATGCAGCTTTCTCCAGTCAGGTAACTCAGCAGTGTCACACAGGTACTTAATAAGGATTTATTTGCAGATCCAGCAAGACCTTTTACTTGTAGCTCCAGAAAACAGCACTCCAGCATTCAGTATTGCAGCTTCTCAAAAACAGCTCTCTCTGCTCAAGGTTTCTTCCAGGCTCCTTATCTCCTGTGAACTTAGCTAGCCCCCTCTCTGCTCACACCGCAGCCTTTTAAATCCTCCTGACTTAGATCAGGTGTACTGACTTGATTAGGCCGCAGCTCACACGCTCCCCTTCTGTTCAAGCATGGATGTACAGCCCTACTCATTCTTCTGCTTATGTAGATTCTGGATTCTAGTGCAGGTTATCTGTCCTTGCTGGACACAGTTACAGTATATATGTATATATATGTGTATATATATATGTGTATATATATATATATATGTGTATATATATATATATATATATATATATATATATATATATATATATATATATATATATATATATATATATATATATATATATATATATAGGCACTTCCAGCAAACATGCACATTTGTCAACCAATTCTAAAATAGCATGCATTTCTTCTGTTTCAGGATTTAATTGTCTCCAAGTCAAAAACGAGGTATTATGGAAACTCTTTGCAACATAGAGTGAAGAACAGGTTGTGGCAAACTCTCTTGATTATTATTCCAAAACTTGATCAGGTGAAATGTATTGTATAACTTATATTTAACATATTTTTTGTTTGTTTGTTCTGGATAGAAAAATAGAATATAGAGTTATTTGGCTACTGAGTATAATAATTAAAATAACTATCACATATATAGTTGTGAGCGTACGAGTTGTTGCTAACGCTGCTGGCTCGCGTCGCGAGGGCCGTGGCTCGCGAAGCGAGGGCAGTGGC
Organism: Discoglossus pictus; assembly: GCA_027410445.1. Classification (NCBI taxonomy): domain Eukaryota; kingdom Metazoa; phylum Chordata; class Amphibia; order Anura; family Alytidae; genus Discoglossus; species Discoglossus pictus. Next base: position 165,278,330 of record CM050165.1, read on the forward strand.
CGAGGGTCTCAGTTGGCGTCGGCGCTCCTTGCCAGCAACTGAGGACCCTCGCGAAGCGAGGGCCTCAGTTGCTGGCATTGAGCGCCGTCGGCGCTCCATGCCAGCACCTGAGGACCTCGCAAAGCGAGGGCCGCAGTTGCTGGCATGGAGCGCCGAAGGCGCTCCATGCCAGCAACTGCGACCCTCGCAAACTTCACGTCGCAAACCAAACAGCACGACACACACATTACGACACTCGCAAACAACATACGACACACGTTCACACACATTACGGCCTCGCAACACTCGGACGCAACTCGCAAACATTACAAAATGTAAAACACAATACATACACACAGCACATACATAAAAACCTTACCTACACCAAGAGGGAGCACCCAGGACCTCAAAAATACAACTTACACCTCGATTTTACTCGAAATAAAACAGTTTAGAGACTAAAAAAAAATCTAAGCGAGAGAAAAAATGGCCGCCGAACAAAACGAAAACGAGGCTACAGCACTCTAAACTCGCAAAACACCACAAGAAACTCGCAAAACACCACAACAAACTCGCAAACGGCAACAAACGACCTACGGATATTCATACCACACAGTGCACACATTCAGCATGCTTACACAGCAGCTCCACACCACTAATGCTGCAGCAACATCAACACAGATTGCCAGCTCTTCATCACAATGCTTCAAAATAGGTACAGTATATTCATTTAGTAATGTATTACATATTTCATTAGTATACACCAAACAGCATTAGCTACCTTACAATTTCATTGCCGTCATTTTTTGACGGGCAATTCGCTAGTGTTTATATAAAATCCACAATTGTTATGCAGAGCCAAATATTAGAAAGACTCTCATCTTTTATTTTGCTCTTCTTAATCAGCAAAAACATCTAAAAACTGAGGAACTAGCTTACTTAGAATAAAACTCAAAGATGTCAAATGCTGTAGCTTCCTCTCCAATGTTGTTGTTCAGTCCTTCAGACGTGTCCTACTCTAGGTGACCATATGCAGCACGCCAGGCACATCCTTCTGTGTTTGTGGTTATGCATATCCATATGGTTTTCTTAGCAAAAATACTTAAGTAGTTTGCCAGTTCCTTCTCCAGCATAGCCAAGTGCCAGTGCTTGCTCCACCCTTGTGAATTCTACTTTAAATTAAAAACACAAGAAACTTATCCTATTTTAATAATTGGTCAAGTACAGAAATGTTCCTTTCTCCATGAACCTCTGTGACTGGCAGAGAATTGGCAACATAATTTAGTGCCAACATTATTCAAACTTGATCCTCGAGAGGAGTCACTGACAAGCTATTTGAAACACTCTATGTCACACTCTATGTATTCATGAGCTACAGAGGGCAGACCCAAAAATGTTATGATTTTATGCTGAAAAAAAAAGCTTTTAAACACTAAAATCTCGAAACGTTCCATGTCCCTTTAAGTTAACTTTGTGATTGCATACCTTTACCAGTTTATAATTGTATATAAATGTTATTGAGTTAAACTATTGAAAATATTACATCTGAATTGATCAGCACCATGTTCAGTGTTTATGCTGCTCTAGGCCCATTAATATTTGCTCACTTCCCACACCACCATTACTATTTTTACTTTAATTTTGCTTAGTCCCCATGCTAAGATTAGCATAACTATATAAAAGTATACATATAAGTTGGTTTGTGTGTATATACAGTATGTCAAAGAGTAAGGTACTCTGCCAGACCGAAATGCCAATATATATTTATATATATATATATATATATATATATATATTCATTCCGTGCCGTGCAAAAGTATTCACCCCCCTTGAATTTTTACCTATTTTGTTACATTACACCCTCAAGTTCAATGTTTTGTTAATCTGAATTCTATGTGATAGATCCAGAACACAATAGTCTTAAGTTGGTGAAGTGAAATGAGAAAAAAATATACATAAAACTATTTTTTAGAAATAGAAAACAGAAAATTGGCATGTGCGTATGTATTGACCCCATTTGTTATGAAGCCCATAAAAAGCTCTGGTACAACCAATTACCTTCAGAAGTCACATAATTAGTGAAATGATGTCCACCTGTGTGCAATCTAAGTATCACATGATCTGTTATTCCATATACACACCTTTTTTGAAAGGCCCCAGAGGCTGCAACACCTAAGCAAGAGGCACCACTAACCAAACACTCCAATAAAGACCAAGGAACTGTCCAAACAAGTAAGGGCCATTGTTGTTCAGAAGTACAAGTCAGGGTTAGGTTATAAAAAATATCAAAATCTTTGATGATCCCCAGGAGCGCCATCAAATCTTTCATAACCAAATGGAAAGAGCATGGCACAACAGCAAACCTGCCAAGAGACTGACGCCCACCAAAACTCACGGACCGGGCAAGGAGTTCATTAATCAGAGACTGGAGGAGCTGCAGAGTTCCACAGCAGAGGCTGGAGTATCTGTACATAGGATGACAATAAGCTGTATGCACCATGGGTTGGGCTTTATGGCAGTGTGGCCAGAAGAAAGCCATTACTTTCATCAAAAAACATAATGGCACATTTTGAGTTTGCGAAAAGGCATGTGAGAGACTCCCAAAATGTATGGAGGAAGGTGCTCTGGTCTGATGAGACTAAAACTTAACTTTTCGGCCATCAAAGAAAATGCTATGTCTGGCGCAAACCCAACACATCACATCACCCAAAGAACACCATCCACCACAGTTAAACATGGTGGTGGCAGCATCATGCTGTGGGGATGTTTTTTTAGCAGCGCGGACTGGGAAACTGGTCAGAGTTGACGGAAAGATGGATGGTACTAAATACAGGGATATTCTTGAGCAAAACCTGTACTCTATGCGCGATTTGAGGCGCGGACGGAGGTTCACCTTCCAGCAGGACAATGACCCCAAACACACTGCTAAAGCAACAACTTAAGTGCTTTAAGGGGAAACATGTAAATGTGTTGGAATGGCCTACTCAAAACCCAGACCTCAATCCAATAGAAAATCTGTGGTCAGACTTAGATTGCTGTTCACAAGAGCAAACCATCCAACTTGAAGGAGCTGGAGCAGTTTTGCAAGGAGGAATGGGCAAAAATCCCAGTGGTAAGATGTGGCAAGCTCATAGAGACTTCTACAAAGCGACTCGGAGCTGTGATTGCCGCAAAAGGTGACTCTACAAAGTATTGACTTTAGGGCGGTGAATAGTTATGCACATTTACTTTTTCTGTTATTTTTCAAAGTTGTGGGCATGTTCTGTAAATTAAATTATGCAAATCCTCAAACAACCCATGTTAATTCCAGGTTGTGAGGCAACAAAACACGAAAAATGCCAAGAGGGGTGAATACTTTTGCATGGCACTGTACATACATACATACAGTGTTGCATTGCACTGTGCTGTCTACTGCCAAGTCATAATATGCTACACTACTCCTGGGCTTTGTTCTAGTTCATGAAATTAAACCACAGGAGTTGTTGAAAAATGTTTGATATAATATTGTTAAGGATTTATGTGAATACAAATCGTAATGTGTTTTTTCATATTCTACAGAATTTTCTGTCTGAAATCATCGAAAAGATTTTCCAAGCTGGCTTTAGTAATAATCAAGCATCTGTGAAATATTTAATAGAATGGCTCATAATAAGGATTCTCCATGCGCATCCACAGTTCCTTGAGAAATTCTGGAATTGTTTTTGCTATGTAAGTTGGTAATGAAATCCTATTTTTTATAAAGGTATTTTTATTTCTTATGGGATTGATATTCAACTATAGGTCACAATAGAATGCCACAATCATAAAACAAAACATGGCCTTTAGAGATTCCCCCCCCCCCCCCCCCCCCCAAACATGAGCCACCACCATGCTTCACAGTGTAGGTGCTATTCTTCTCACTATAGGCCTTGTTGACCCCTCTCCAAACATAGCGCTTATTGTTGTTACCATAAAGCTCTATTTTGGTCTCCAGAAGCGGTAAGGTATGTCAAGGTATTGTCGGGCATATTGTAACCAGGCTTTTTTGTGGCATTGGTCTTTTGACAGTTCTTTTCTGCTCCGCATTGCTCAGTATCTAGCCTGCTCAGTGCATCCACATGGGAGCTAACAAATTCATTGACTATTTATATACACAGACACTTATTGCAATTTAAAAAGCCACAGGTTTGGGAAATTAACTTTTTAATTGCCATTTTAACCTGTGTGTGTCTGTAACAAGGCCAAACATTCAAGGGTATATAAACTTTTGATCAGGGCCATTTTGGTGATTTCCATTGTCATTATGGTTTAAAATTCGCAAAACAACTATGTATTAATAAATAGCTTCATATGATCACTATCTCTCAATAAAAGACATGTTTCAAAATAAATGCCAATATTTTACAATTTCTGCCAGCGTATGCACTTTTGAGCATAACTTTATTTGTGTGTATGTATATATATGTGTATATATATATATATATATATATATATATATATATATATATATATATATATATATATATATAGGTATATATATATAGGTATATATATATATATATATGGCAGCGAAAAATTTAGATGTTGGCACAGAAGCCTGCATTCAGCCATCTATTCAGAAATAATTTGTAGTTGTGAGCCATAGTTATGCGAGTACAGAGATGGTGGTCTGGGAGTCTCTAGGTTTGAAGGTAAAATAAACTGAGGTGAATGGAGGAACTGAGAGGTCAGCTAGTGAGTGCTTCTGTTTAGTTTTACTGGCGGAGCCTCTGCAGAAGTGGAGATATATATACCGTATTGGTCCGAATATAAGCCGCACCCGTAAAGTTCAAGGGGAAAAAATAGAAAAAAAGATAGTGCTCAAATATAATCCGCACCCGTAAAATTGGAGAGAAAAAGGCTCTCAAAGTGATCAGCCATTGCAAAAAACAGGCTTTCTAATTAGCACTGTAGCTTTTTTTTTGCAGGTTACAGGCTTTACAGGATGTTAGAATCACTAAAACCGTAAATCGCTATTCAATGCCGCAGTCTCAAGCACGAAAATCGTCACCCTTAACACGCAATCGCGCAACTCGGCAGTAATTTTGCGTTCACGAATAGAAGCCACACACGTAACAAGCAAAGTTCGCAAATCGGCAATGATTTTTTTTACGGTCGCGAATATAAGCCGCACCCCTAACTCACAAGCTCAAAAATCGGAAAAAAGGTGCGGCTTATATTCGGACCAATACGGCATATATATATATATATTTCTTCTCAAAATTCACAACAACCTATCATTTTTTGGCATGTTGCATTATTCTACAGTTTGTTTAATTTTCACATTCTTTTCACCCAGACAGAAGAAAATCTTAAAACAAGCATTTGCACATTTTTGTCTGTGTTGCCTCACTTTGACGTGGTTATTGAAAAAGTCTCACAAAAGGTATGACTCCCAGGACAATGCAATACTAGTTTTTTTTCTGTGTATAATTGTCTACTTAAATATCCTTTAAATGCAGTAAAGTAGGTAATATCACTTAATTTGTTGCAACAGAACGATTTTACTTTAGTATAACGTTAAATATAATAATTAACCCTGGCAAAAATGTAACAAGCTTTTATTAAGGCATTAAAGAGCCACAGGAATCATTCTGTTTTCTTTAGACTGGCGTTCCTTACATTTATTTAGATACTGCCACAAATACCAGTTGTTAGGTGCTCCTGCCTGAAGATAAGGGGAAAGCCAGCTAATCTAGGTTTTCTTATGAAAGATCTTTTTCTCTTTTTCTTATCACAATAAATTAAAGAGTTATATAGTATTTGAGGTTGAATAAAGACTTTTATCCCATCAAGTTCAACCTTTTTAGATCTCTTCTGATCTTTTTTTCATTTGTGGATTATTTGTTAATTGTTAATACGTGTTAATTGATCCGGATAAAGGCAAACAGAAAAAAAAATCCATTGGAACTTTGCCAATTGTCTCATGGGGGAGGGGAAAGCAAAATTCCTTCCTGACGCCAGATACTGGCGATCAAATTTCTCCCTGGATCAATATTCCTTCGCTAGTTATCTAGGATAACCTTGAATGCCCTCTTTATTCAAAAATGTATCTAACCCCTTTTTAAAGTTATCTATCAAATTCGCTGTCACAACTTTTTATATTATAAACTTACATAACTTACTTTTATTTTAATAGAATTTCACAGTTTAACCACCCTAACTGTGAAGAACTCTTTTCTTTGTTTAAGGTGAAATCTTTTTTTTTTTCTCTAACCTCAAGTCCGCTTGTCAGTTGAAAACCTCTTGGCACAAAAGGTTCACTTGACAAAACATTAAAATTGACCCTGGATGTATTTAAATAAGGTAATCCTATCCCCTCGTAGAGGCTTTTTTTCTAGGGAAAATAAGTTTAATTTGGTAAGTCTTTGTTCATAACTTAGCCCCTCCATTCACTTTATGAGTTAGTTGGCCTTCTCTTTCCAGCTCTAAAATGTCCTTTTTATGGAGTGTTGGCCAAAATTGTACTCCATATACCAAATGAGGGCGTACTAACGATTTGTATAGTGGCAGAATTATATTTGCTTCCCTTGCTTCTATACCCTTCTTAATATGCTAATATTTTACTTGCCTTTGCAGCTGCTGCTTGGCATTGAGTACTGTTACCTAGGTGGTTGTCCACAAGTACTCCCAAATCCCTTTCAATATCTGATACCCCTAGATTTGCTCCATTAATATTATAAATTGCATGGCGTGTTTTCCTTTCCAAATGCATAACTTTACATTTATTTGTATTAAATCTCATCTGCCATTTAGTCGCCCATTTCTCTAATTTAGGCAAATCCCTTTGGAGGGAAAGGACATCATTATCTGATTTAATTACCTTGCGCAACTTAGTGGCATTAGCAAAAATGGAGACAATACTTTTGAGTCCTACTTCTACATCATTAATAAATATGTTAAAAAGGAGAGGACCTAATACTAAATCTTGAGGAACCATACTTACCACATTAGTCCAATCGGAGTATGTTCCATTTACAACAACACTTTGCATCCTGTCTTTTAGCCAGCTCTCGATCCACGAGCAGATATTTACTGCAATTCATGTATCCATTAGGCTGCACAATAGTCTTGCATGTGGCACTGTATCAAAATCCTTTGCAAAATCCAAAAAGACTGCATCCACTGAGTTGTCGTGATACAAGTTCTTACTAACATCCTCATAGAAACGAATTAGATTTGTCCGACATGACCTATCCATATTGACTCCTACTTATGATTTTGTTTAAATAGACATATTCTTGTCTATTATCTCTTATAAAACCTTCTAAAAGCTTACCAACTACAGATGTGAGGCTTACAGGTCTTTACTACATAAAATTGATAAAAGCTTGACCATTACAGTGGTTATTTAATTATTAGTTTGATTTAAAAAGTCTATGCATGAAGCAAAAGTAAATGTGATTTTTTTTTCTGGACCTATTATAGGTGCCAGCTTTAAAGAAGGCTCTAGTGACTGTCCTCCAGTGGTGTTTCAATCACAACTTCAGTGTTCGACTTTATGCCTTAATTGCTCTGAAGAAACTTTGGGCTATGTGCAAACAGCAATGCATGGAGGAATGTGAAGCATTATCACAAGTTATTGAGTCCAGTCTTCATCAGGTGGAAAACATACAAGGTAGTGGGTTAGTATCAACAACTTTTGATTTATTCAATTCATAATTTGACTTCTTTTAGATGAAAACATGTCCAAAAAAAACCCTTTCAGTGCCAGTGGCTTAGGACTTTTCCCTGACCCAGGAGGCTGGACGCAATTGGCAACATTTTGTTGTGCATAGGATTAGAATCATGTCAGCTTACATATGAAAATTAAATATTGTGTTTTTTTTCCATAAGAACTTCAGCTTTCTATTGGTATATTTGTTATTGTGGTTAAAATGGCCCAACTGTATTGAAGTAATGGTTCAAGGTATGAAATACCCCACTGTTTAGACATTTGAGGGTGCTCCTAGAGTTAATATCATGACGTAATAAAAAAGAAAAACCTTTTTATAGGGCAAACCTCATAAATCTCCATAGAAAATTATTATTAAAGCATAACTTTTAATTCAAAAAGTATAAAAAAAATAAACACCTCTAAATACAACCATAATAAAAACTTATATAACTTGGGATAAGAAAGATATAAAAACATATGTCAATTAGCTACTGAAATGTATTATAATCTGTCCCAAACTATATTAGTCAGATGAAGATAATAAATAATGAGTGGAGTGAAATGTAATAAATAAATGTCATATAATCACATATATAGTTGTCGGCAGTGCCGACTTGCCAAAAACCGTTGGTAACGCAACGTTAAAATTGAAGGCTCGCATAGCAAGGGCCGCCGTTGCGGGACCTCGAGAAGCGAGGGCCGCGGTTGAGGCCAGGCAAGGAGCACCAAAGGCGCTCATTACGCTGGTGGAGATGAGCGCCATCATGCCTACAACTTAGGCAGGGAGCGCCGACTTACGCGTCATCCGTACGACCCGCAGGACTACACGTGAACAGAAACACTTTTCAATGCCAGCCCCATAGGACTTTGAAAAAATTGCATTCAAACATTCATCCCTACGAACCCGCACCACATACGCATGATTCCACTCCGAGACCCGTAGGTTTAAAAAATACCACCCGTAACACTTTGCCAAAATACAGACACGGCACAAAGTCCGGACTTCTCTACAAATACGGAACACACAAAAATATACATTTACCGGATAAACCGCCTCACGACAAAAACACAAATATTGCACAAATTAACTTAAAAACTCACGCACAGCACAGGGGTACAATCAGGATGTCTCTGAGTGAGGTTGCAAGTTCATTAGACCCATATTTAGCCTTTTTAAATGAACCGAAATCGCCTAAGCGAGAAAAATATTGTCGGCCGAAGAAATCGAGGCCCAGGCATGTAAAAATCAACAACGAACTTGCATCACTTGCACAAACCCACTAACACACTGTAAGGCACCTAACACATACAACATTTACGCATGGTAAGCACATAACTTCCACGAAATGGCGGATAGAACGCTAATTGCGCGTGTGCACTACGTTTTAACGGTTTCTACTTGGGCTGACAGTCTATAAATACTGGAGACTTTCTAGAATTTTCTCCATTTCTCCGCAGGTGATGAACAGTGTGACTGGACATTTCACTGATTACGTTACTTCTGAAGCAACGTGCCTATCACTTTAGAAGTTCAAAAACTGCAAATTACACAAAAAAGGTAAGCTATAATTAATTAATAATAACTTCATAAATTTATAATCAAAAAAAAATTCCATAGAATATTCAGAACAATAACAGTGTACAGAAAGAATTAGAATATATTATTTATCTATAGTAAGATGGAAAACATATATAAATGATTAAAATTAATAAAATAATAATTACAAAAAAAAAAAAAAAAATTGCCAAGATAAACATTAATCAAATAGAAGAGAAAATTTCAAACACAGATAAATGTTCATGTGGTGTAAAATGTTGGACATTTACAAAAATAATCTATGCTCTTAGCAAAATAAATTAACATTAATATTTATACTGCATTTCAACATTTGCATATTTCTATAATTTACAACAGACTCTCCATCAAGACTGTCACTGAATAATTTGCGGAACTGCATGGTGTAGCACAGCCTGTAAACTCTCCCGAAATTTACAGAAAAAATATTACACCAAACCGGTAACGTACAGAAATACATTTGATTAACAAAAATAGTATGCTGTGAAAAAAAAATGACTTGAACATTTCTATTTCTAATTTTTAACAGACACTGGCTGAAGACTGTCGCAGGAAGATTGGCAGCAGGGTACCCTCTGTCATTTTATACACAAGAAATTCAACACAACAGGTAAAGTATAACAAGTACCAAAAAAAAAAATCTATCCTGTTTGGTGTGCGCCAATGTCAAAACCTACTGCAATCTAACTAACACTCTAAGCCTATACCCATAACCTAAACCCCTAATGCCAACAGTGCTGCACACGAAACAGGATAGCACAGCAAATTTTAGTCAAATAAATAAAATGGAAGGATTTATCCTGTTTGGTGTGCGCCAATGTGGAAAACCACTGAAATATAACTAAATCTTAAAAATAACAGCATAATGCAAATAGTGACACACACCAAACAAGATACCACAACCAATGGTGTTAACACATACAAAATGGAAGCATCGATCCTGTTTGCTGTGCGCCAATGTCAAAATGCACTGTAGTGTAACTAATTCTATAAGCCTAAACCCCAAAACATAAGACCATAATGACAGCACTGCCGTCCAACAAACAGGATAAGACGCAAAGTGCTTAGTAATACAAAATGGAAGGATATATCCTGTTTGGTCTGCGCCAATGTGGAAACGCAGTGCAATAAAACTAACCCTCTAAGCCTAACACCTTAACCCTAAGTACACAATGGCACACTGGTGCACACAAAACAGAATACCACAAAAATTGTAGTAACATATACAACATAGTAACATATATCATCTTTTCTGGCATCTTTAATAAAATGCACTGCAACAAAACTAACACTAAACAGGATAGCAGATTAAATAAGGAAAATAAAGAAAATTGCTTTTAAAAAACACAAAAATACATATCTAATGTAATATTTATATTTACAGATTTCTATGGCAGATAACGAAAATAAAGAGGAACAGAAAACACGGCAAACTCGAACGTGTACAAAGATTGGAAGATCGATAGACGCCGGAGTAAAAGAAAATTCGACACGAAAAAGAACGTGAGAGAATCGCAAGCCAAAGACAAGCTGCTGAGAAAGTAGCATCCAAGCCCAAGAAGGCAAAAAAAAAAAAAAAAACATCTAGAGAATGTAAAAAAAAAAATCTGATGAGAATTATAATGTTGATTTAGACAGCCAGATTGATATATATACAATGGTCCTTTAGTTAAATCTTTAACAGTAGAGCTTCATAATTATGATATGGGCAATATTGTCTGCCAGTTTTGTGGGGCTTATCATTTCAAACAGTAAAGACCCAGAGATGACGAGTTTGTTAGTTGCTGTCAAAAAGGCAAGGTAAGACTTCCACAAAAAAAAAACAATTCCCAACATATTTACAAAGCATTGTGACAGAGCCTTCTTTCCCTAACTACAACAATTTTAAATTAAACATAAGATCGTGCCATATCTTTTGCATCTATGGGTGCAACATTAGCTGGTAGTGTTCCAGGACATGGCCCTTACTGCTTCAAAGTACAAGGACACATTTACCATCATACTTCTCATTTACATCCAGAAGAACGGGAGCAAAGACAATTTGCTCAACTATATGTCCTAGATACAATGGAAGCTGCTGAACAACATATGCAGCTTCCAGAAATAAAAACATGCTTACCCATTGTTTTTATAGAGCTTGATAAAATGATGGCCCAAAACCCATACACTCAAGCTTATAAAAAATTGTCAGAAGTAGAAAAGGAACAACAAATTCATGCACAAATTAATCAATTACCAATCCCAAAAGTAAATATGTTTTTTTAGAGATCGCCATACTGATAAGCACCATTATAACTTGCCAACATCAAATGAGGTTGCAATGGTCTTTCAAAATGACGATGGAGAACCACCATCTCAGAGGGATATTAGAATATAACCCAGAAATGATGAGCAACCTTTAATTAATATTAGTATCTTAAGTACTAATTTGGATCCAATGACATATCCCATATTTTTTCCACATGGGGAAGCAGGTTAGCAACTCAAATTAACCTTTGAGAGTTACCCAAATTCAAAAGTACGTGTGAGAAATAATATTTCCATGCTTGAATTTAAAGTGTCTCAAACCGCCATTCGAGATGGATTCAATCCCATTCTATGTGGCGGAAAACTGTCACAACAATGGATCATTGATTCATATTTGCAAGTTGAGGCAAATAATTTAAACTTCATCAAATATCAACAAGATAAACTATGTGTAGAACAGTATTGTGGACTGATAGATTATGTCGCTGAGGTGGCTACAACCAGAGAGCTGCCAGCTGGCAAAGCCATCATTTTACCATCTTCTTTCCAAGGATCTCCTCGCAATATGCGAGAAAGGTACAATGATGCTATGGCTATTGTAACTAAATATGGCAAACCAGATTTATTTATCACATTTACATGTAATCCACAATGGCCAGAGATTGTACAGAATCTGCTAATTGGACAAACTGCTTCTGATAGACCAGATTTAGTGGCAAGAGTCTTTAAAATCAAATTAACTGAATTAATATGTGACATAACCATAGTTATTTGGCAAATGTCTGGCTTATGTTTATACCATAGAATTTTAAAAAAGAGGCCTTCCACATGCACATATTCTTATAATCCTTCAAGAGAAAGATACATTGGATACTGGTGACAAAGTGGATTCCGTAATTATTGCTGAACTACCAGATCCAGAAATACATGGTAGACTATATGAGATTGTAACTCATTGTATGATTCATGGACCGTGTGGAGATATTAATCCACAGTCACCATGTATGGAAAATAAGAAATGTACAAAAGAATTTCCAAAAGATTATAGAGACAAAACTTATGCTAATTGTGATGGCTGTCCATTATATAGAAGAAGAGAAGGCCAAAATGTTATTATTCGTGGGAAAAAAGGTAGGTAACAGATATATGTTCCCATACAATCCACATTTACTCATGAAGTATAATGCACACATTAATGTTGAAGCTTGCACTTCAATAAAATTAATTAAATATGTCTACAAATATATTTACAAAGGCTATGATGCAGCTACTGTAGTGGTCAAAAGTGCAGAAAATCTAGAACAAACTGAGTTATTACATGATGAACTTGCATCTCATGTCGATGCTCGATATGTAAGTGCGCCAGAAGCAATGTCATACCAAGAATTTGCACTGTAAGTCCAAGAGACCTTGAACGTTTCTGCTTACGTTTACTGCTTCTAAATGTTCCTGGTGCACAAAGTTTTGAACAGTTAAGAACTGTTAATGATATAGTTTATGCATCATTTCATGTATCTGCGTGACACAGAAACTTCGTACCTGATGATACAGAATGGTAAAGATGTCTAGAAGAAGCAGCACTGTGTCAAATGCCACGGCAGATGAGGGAACAATTTGCATTCATTTGTATCTTCTCAAATGCTCCAAATGCATTATCTTTGTGGGACAAATGTAAAACAAATATGTCTGAAGACTTTTTGCAACCATACAATGAGCATATTGCACAATTCAAAGCATTAATTGAAATTCAAGAGGTCTTTCTTTCTCATGGATTAAGTTGTGCAAGTTTTAATCTGCCAGATCCAGGACTCATAGACGACTTAAACTTTGAAGACTATGACACCCGGCTTCAAAGACAAAGAACAGAAGAAAGACTTGCAACTTTAGATACATTACAATTGCAAGCATTTAATGCAATAAAAAATGCCCTAGATGATGACATGTTCAAAGAGCATTCTTTCTATCTAGATGGACCTGGCGGATCAGGAAAAACGTATCTGTTAAATTTATTGATGAGTTTTGTTCGAGCACAAGGGGGAATAGCACTGCCATTTGCAACCACTGGAATTGCCGCACTTTTGCTAGAAGGTGGAAGAACTGTGCATAGTGGTTTTAAACTGCCAGTTCCCATTCTGGAAACATCAGTGTCGGATATTCAAATGACATAATTGCAAGCAAAAACATGTTTAAAAAGTAAATTAATTATAATAGATGAAGCTACAATGATGTCATGCCATGCCCTACAATGTATTGACCGTTTGCTACGTGAAGTCATGGATAATGATTTTCCATTTGGTGCAAAGGTAATGTTGTTAGGTGGAGATTTTAGACGAACATTACCTATCGTTGTACATGGAAATCGAACCTACATTGTCGAAACATGTATAAAGTCAAGTACACTATGGAAACTTTTTACCCATCTTCAACTACAACAAAATATGAGATCAGAAGGAGAAAATTAGTTAAATGATTGGCTCATTAAAATTGGAGAAGGAAAAACAGAGCGAATACAAAATTTACCTGATGATACCGTGCAAATTCCATCTCTATGATTTGCAAACAGGATCTCATATCAGCTATATTACAAAGTACAATACATTTATTTTGAGGACAAAATTTTATGTCAGTCGGACTCTTTTTAGAAGGACCACTATTTCCATAAGAAACTCTCTAAAATGGCATAAACCATAGAGAACAGTGGTTATACCCCTGGCGGTCTCTTTTTAGAGGACCACTATTTCACAGAGGAAACTCTATGTGCCATTTTCAACAAAAGGTCAACCAACAAAAATCAACAACGACAAAATAGCATACTGAAATTTAATGGAAGTGGCCTTTTAGCATGATTAGCCCCATAAAACACTTTATTTTATAACAATTAAAGCATTTTATAACAATTAAAGTTTAAATGTTACTACATTAACTTACTGTTTCTAATGTTACTATTTTTGGAAATAGGTGTGCTAATTTGTTTCATTGCATATATTTACAATTTCATGTTAAGAGGAGGAAGAGCTTTTGTTGTACAATTTAAATGTATAATTCAATGGAAAATATTAATTTCAGGGAGTAATCCGATTGCCAGTTAATGGGGTCAGTAAGGAATTAATTTTCCCCCCCTTTGATACAATTGACTACATTTCAATGGGAGTTTTACCATTTGCCTTCCTCTGGATTCAATACCTTTGTAGTTTACCAGTTGTTAATTTACAAGTGGCATATTACAAAACATTATGTCATGTTTACAATACTCATTAATACAATGTTGACCTGTTCTTACATTAAAATTTTACAATCTTTAAAAAGAGATGATTTACCAGTTGGCCACCTACAAGTTGCATGTTAAAAAAAAAAAAAAAAAATATATATATATATATATATATATATATATATATATATATATATATATATATAATTGTACTTCTTTATAGATAAGAAAAAGGTTAAAAGTGTCAAACACTTGTATTAAGTGCAAAACAGAATTCTAAACATATACATTTAATTGCTGTCATTTTTTGACGGGCAAGTCGCTAGTGTAATTATAAAATTGAATAAAGTGCTTAAAACTGACTTTATTATATGGTGAGGGTTAATAAAAAAAACTTAAGGCTTAAACACCACCCTAAGGTGTATTAATACCTTGAAAAACAGTTATGTAAAAAATAGCTATTACTTGTATAGCAAATAACATACAATTGCTACCATTTAATATCAAAGGTCTAATGCTTGGAATATGCTTGATATCTTGATTTAAATGTGTGAATTAGCATGATCTAGTAAATTAGTTAAAATGTAATGATTCCAGAAGAGAAAACAAATCCAATATATATACATTTGTTAAGAAGGTGGTTTTTGATCACTGAAATAGGTTAGACTTAAACAAATGTTTTGAAAAAAAAACAGACACTAAATTCTAACTAACTAAAGTTTGGTTTTGTTAAAAGTATTTGACCTGCACTTATCATGCTATTTTCAGTGGTAACTCAAGAGATCAGTAATACATTTCTGCCACTTTGTAGCAGATACATTCAATTCGTCACCCCCCTCATACAGGAGTCTATTTATATCAATACTCATGATTTTCAAAGGTAGTAACAATATGAAGTTTAAAACAATATTTACAATTTTTCTTACTTCATTTATATCAAGAAAGGTAAAGTAGTAGCATTGTTTATGTTGATCTGTTAGTACTACATACTTGAATGTTAATTATGAAATCCAACAGTATTGTTGCTTTATATACAGTCATTCATCATTTTCTTATTTTCTTTTATTTAGTAGCGTTTATTAATTTTGTCTATTAGTTGCTTTTGTCTTTTTATAATTTAAATGCTAAGCAGGTTCTTTTATATAAAGCAACAAAAACTGTTAGAAAAAAGTTGTGAGTGTGAATTAGGAAATCCTTTGTACTTTTAATAATGCTGTATTTATGAGTTGCCTTTCCCTGGCAAACCATGGGCCACAGAAAGCAATTGGTGGTCCTCATTTGGCCTGCAGGCTGTCAGGTTGCAAAAATAGTATGGGATCAGTATTCCTTTCAAACATCCTAAGCTGCTGTATAAATGCAGTGTTGAAAGATCAACTTCCCAAGGGTCTTGTAAACAGTCTGTATCTACTTTTGACCTGTTAAATGGACTAAAACTGTGATAATGACTTGTTCAGTTATTTTAATTTGATTAGTTTTGCTTACTTAGACATTAGTAGTTTATGTATAAATAGAGCAAGATGTGAAGCAAACAACATCTTTGTAATTTGTTTGTACTTTTCTATACTACAAATTGTCTGTTGTAGTTGTTTTTGACTTCATACAGAAAGCAATTGTAATCTTCAAAACTCAGAATATTTTTGACAACATATTTTCCTTCTCCCAATTCGGTCACTACCCTAACTTATTTTGAATGTGTTTAAATTTAACAGCAATGCAAAAAAAAACTGGCTACGAATACAAGATCACTTCTTCTTTTCCACATTCAATTCCTTGGAGGACTACAGTATAGAGGTACAGTTTGTTATGCAATATAGAGTATTTATTTTTGTTTATTAGAAGCTTACTACTGAATAATCACACTGCCAACTTGCTCATATTACAGAAAATATTTAACAAAACGTTTTTAAAACTATGCATTTTCACTACCCACCTCATAATTAGGCAGGGGAAGAGTCATAAAGTTGTTTTTTAAATAGAAAAAACATGTTGATGCCTCTTCTGCAATCTAACGGCAACCATGATGCTGCAGAGCAGGGCTTGCATTTTGTTGATGTAAGCTATCCTTCTAAGCATGAGCTGGGTACATGGTACAGTTATCTAAGAATTCCTCCTGACACACCTTCTAGGCTCCAGCTCTCAGGAAGTGATGACATTAAGACAAGATTGATTCTTGTAAACAACAACAGTTTAAACAAATAAACAACATTTTTAAAATATCTTATCTCTAAACATGGTTTTATGCCTATGGCTTACAGTTAACAATGTTTTTAGTTTTTCATATACTTCAAAAACAAGTGCTGTTTTTCTTGGACATCAGTTTTTGTAAAGTCCTTTATGCACCAGTGTTTTACAGCAAAAAAAAAAAAAAAACTAGAGCTGTACGCTAAAACAAACCATCAGTTTCTTATGTGAGTGTCATATCTTTGTGCAAAGGTTCACCAGCTCTAATTATCTATAAACCTTTCACTAGTGAATAAACCAGTGTGCAAATACACACAAAATACAAAACATATGATACTTTGGATGAAAAGATCACAATATTCCTGGAATCCAAGCAAGGTTTCTTTATATATCTTTCTTCTCCTTCATTGTGATTGGGAGAGGTAAACACAGAACATAGTGCAATATCGTTTTTAATTTTACTGAGAACAAGGAATGAAATATTCTGAAACACAAACTTCCACTATATAAATTAAAACATTGCATGCAGTAAAGGATTCATGCTCACTACTTTGGTGTCCTCAAAAATGCATTGATAAAGTCAATATTCAAGATGAACAAATATTTGGTCTCATTCTCATTGCAATAGAGGAAGGATGTTAAATTAAAAAAGAATATGTGCTAAAAAAAAAAAGTCTGCTGGCATAACTCATTCAGACAGGGTGTTACTTATTTATTGGTGAATATCTACAAATCATATCCAGGGTAAAAGTGTCTTACCTTTGTTTCCTTTTCCCGAAATAATAATACAATTGTTTTAGATGGTACTATTCCCTATAAATATTATGTAAAATGGGCTTTAAACATGATGATACAAATTAGACGAATTGCAAAGAAAAATGTTTTTTTTTTTATTACAGGAATAAAATCAGAAAAAAGGGTTAAATCTAAACATAAATACTAAAACCCGCATTAGCTGCTCACTAGAAAACAAAGGAATAGCATTACATAGGTCAAAGATAAACTGAATTGCATTTGTGACATGGAACGTTTATGAAGCAAAACTAATGATTCCATAAATTTAGCAATATGATACCCCTGGATAAGGAATTCTTACTCGGTATAAACTAGACATAATTTAATCTGAAATGTATTATAAACAACTAAAGCAGAACACTTCCAGATTAAATCATTATAGAAATATATAGTTTGAGTTATTTATAGTTTATTTTATCATTTTGAATTTATATATTTTTTATTTTATCATATGATTGTTTTTATTTAATGGACTTCAAATGTCCTTTTTTTTATTTAATTATATTGATTAAACAGTGTTAAAATCTCTTGTATTAAAAAAAATAAAAAGGAAAATTAAGAAAGGGGAGGGAACAACATGTACTATGGGAGGATAGCCATTATAAATGATATACCCAGTTGTTTTTGTCCTGAAAATGTTGTAACTATCCTGTTGATGAATGCTGCCACAAAAGACCACTACAAATAAGGTGATGTTATTCTTCTGGTGTTTTAATGTTCTCCTTTATAATCCAGCAAATACTGACTTTTCAGTGCAAAACAAAATGTGGGATTGTTTTATTACCCCCATAAAGACAATTTAATTGTAACCAAAATTCAATATTATTTTTTGCAGACTATTTTTCACACCCTACCAAGCATGTCAGAGCTGATTGAGGATGAGTGGATTCCTTCCTCCAAATTTTCAAACTATCTAAATATCACTTGGAATTCATCAATACCAGTGAGCAACCCTAGGACTATGACTTGCAATCTGAAGTCAAATGATTGGTTACAACAAGATATAGGTAAATCTTATTGATTACATGAGACTCTTGCTATTTATTGAACAGTTTTGTTAACCATGGTATTTCAGCAGCAAACATCAACCCTTCCTATTGAATATAACAGAGTTTTAGAAAAATATTTATCCATGTAAAAAAATACTGTATTAAAACATAGTCAAAAACACCACCTATGTATTACGCAGTGACAAAGAGTGTGTGTACTTGTATACTGTATTCAATATTTAGAAAGTAGTGTCTCCATTTTTGCTGATGACACAAACTTGTGCAAGGTAATTAAATCAGATAATGATGTACTTTCCCTCCAAAGGGATTTGCATACATTAGAGAAATGGGCATCTAAATGGCAGATGAGATTTAATATGAATAAATGTAAAGTTATGTATCTGGGAATGAAAAATAGCCATGCAATGTATATTCTTAATGGAGCAAATCTAGGAGTATCAGATATTTGAAAGGGATTTGTGAGTACTTGTGGCCAACCACCTAGGTACCAGTGCTCAATGCCAAGCATAATCTGCAAAGGCAAATAAAATATTAGCATGTATTAAGAAGGGTATAGAAGCAAATATAATTCTGCCACTATACAAATCCCTAGTATGCCCTCATTTGGAATACGGAGTACAATTTTGGGCACCACTACATAAAAAGGACATTGTAGACAGAGAAGGGCTACAAAACAAATAAGGGGAATGGAGGGCCTAAGTTGTGAAGAAAGACTAATCAAATTATACTAGGAAATTGCCCGTCAAAAATGGGGGAGGGGTGGGGGAGTATTTGATCCCCTGCTGATTTTGAATGTTTGGATCAGTCTATAATTTTAATGGTAGGTGTATTTTAACCGTGAGAGACAGAAAAATAAAACAAGAAAAAAGCATGTCAAAAAAGTTAAAAATTGATTTGCAGGTCAGTGAGGGAAATAAGTATTTGATACCTTATAAATCCTCAAGATTTCTTGCTCCCAGATGTCTCATAAAGGGAGTGCTCCTAATCTCAGTTTGTTACCTGTATAAAAGACGCCTGTCCACAAAAGCAATCAATCAATCAGATTCCAATCTCTCCACCATGGCCAAGACCAATGAGCTGTCCAAGGATGGCAGGGACAAAATTGTAGACCTATACAAGGCTCGAATGGGCTACAAGACCATCGCAAGCAGCTTTGCGAGAAGGTGACAACAGGTGGTGCGATTATTCACAAATGAAAGAAACACAAATTAACTGCCATTCTCCCTCAGTCTGATGCTCCATGCAAGATCTTACCTCATGGAGTTTTTAATGATCAAGAGAACGGTGAGGAATCAGCCGAGAACTACACAGGAGGATCTTGTTAATGATCTCAAGGCAGCTGGGACCATGGTCACCAAGAAAACAATTGGTAACACACTACGTCAAGAAGGACTGAAATCCTGCAGTAGCCCCAAGGTCCCCCTGCTCAAGAAAGCACATGTACAGGCCCGTCTGAAGTTTGCTGAATCATGGAGGAGAACTGTGTAAAAGTGTTGTGGTCAGATGAGACCAAAATTAAGCTCTTTGGCCTCAACTCGCCGTGTTTGGAGGAGGAGGAATGCTGCTTATAACCCCAAGAACACCATCCCCACCGTTAAACATGGAGGTGGAAACATTATGCTATGGGGGTGTTTTTCTGCTAGGGGGACCGGACAAATGCATCACATCAAAGGGACGATGGACGGGGCCATGTACCGTCAAATCTTGGGTGAGAGCCTTCTTCCCTCAGCCAGGGCATTGAAATGGGTCATGGATGGGTATTTCAGCATGACAATGACCCAAATCACATAGCCAAGCCAACAAAGGAGTGGCTCAAGAAAAAGCACATTACGGTCCTGGAGTGGCCTAGCCAGTCTGCATACCTAAATCCCATAGAAAATCTGTGGAGGGAGCTGACGGTTCGATTTGCCAAACATCAGCCTTGAAACCTTAATGACTTGGATAAGGATCTGCAAAGAGGAGTGGGACAAAATCCCTCCTGAGATGTGTGCAAACCTGGTGCCCAACTACAAGAAACGTCTGACCTCTGTGATAGTACTTGGTGGCAAAACCATTGTTGGCAAAGTCAAAGGGGTCAAATACTTATTTCCCTCATTGACCTGCAAATCATTTTATAACTTTTTTCACATGCATTTTTTTTGTTTTGTTTTTTTGTTATTCTGTCTCTCACTGTTAAAATTCACCTACCATTACAATTATAGACTAATCATTTCTGTCAGTGGACAAACGTTAAAAATCATCAGGGGATCAAATACTCCCCCACACACACACACACACACTGTAAAATATATATATATATATATATATATATATAATGTGTTGTAGTGAACTACCTACTCATAAGACCCAAAACACAAGCTTGGATCCCGCTCCATGCTGATGATAGACAGTAAGCTTGAAACCGCTATACATGGATAGGATGCTCAGCTTGTATTTAATCCAACCTTGGCTTTGCATTAAAGCTGTGTAATACAGCATGCATAAGCTTAAAGGAAGCCAAGTTTGATAATCGCTATGGATTGAAGAGCAAGGCATTTCTGGGCACATTTGCATCTCCCAGCTCGGTTTCCCAGAATGCAGTGTAATAACTGTTTTTCTCTGAATTTTGAGCTGGAGGCAGGTTTTTTAACTTGTTTTAGACATTGAAATGTGAACTCAGATGTACTATTTTTTTTTTTACTATATATTATAACATTGTGGTAATTGCGAATGTTGGTCACGCAATGTAAAAAGTTACAGGCATGCGCAAAAGGTGTTTATTGCCAGGCCCACGATAAGCTCCTAAGGTGCTGAAAAAGGCTGGCAATGAGAGCCAAAGGCGCTTATTGCCAGGCCCATGGTGAGCCATGGTCAGGAGGCCCACTAAACGTTTAAACCGCCTGGCAAAGGTTCTCATTGGCGGGCCCACAATGAGCGCCTTTGGCCTGCAAGACTTTAAAAAAGACTTTAAAAAAGGCTGGCAATGAGCGCCAAAGGCGCTCATTGCCAGGCCCCCAATGAGCGAGAGGCATACAACACTTTGAAAAAGTGATGACTTTAACAGCCGCCTTTTTTTTTCAAGCCTGTAATTCGGAAGCTGTTGGAAGACCAACAAAAGACGCCAATTATTTTAAAAATTATCTTACAACCTTACACACAGCACAGGGAGGGAGGCTGTAAGTGAGGTTGCAAGGTAATTTGAGCTTTAATTTACGTTTTTAGGAGATCGAAAATCGGCCAAGCAAGGGAAAAATGCCTGCCGTATATCCTTAATTGTTTTGAAAAGGACTCAAAACGAGGCCGAAATACTTAGCCACTCACCGCGAGGCCTGCAAGACATTGAAAAAAGAACCAATGCGTTCATCGTGAGGCACTCAAGGCTTAAGCAAGAAGAGAGAGGAGAAAGACAAAGGGGTGGGAGAGGGTGGAAAGAGACACACAGGTGAGAGAGGGGGAAGATGAGACACAGGAGAGGGAAATAAGGGGGGGGGGGACATAGGGCTGGGGGAAGGAAGAGCGAGTGGGTAACAGACACATGGAAGGAAGAGGGGAAACAAACCCAGGGCTCAGTGGGAAGAGGCTTGCAATGTGCGCCAAAGGTGCTAATTACGGACCTTGCGATGAGCGCCAAAGGTGCTCATCACTGGGCTAGCGATGAGCGCCAATAAAATCTGGGAGTGACCTGAAGTAAAGAGGGACTATTTTTGTTTTTTCTAGGTTCAGATTTAGGGGGAATGGATAATCAAACTGGATGGACAGATATACAGAAAAAGATAATACCTTGGAAAAACAGCATTCCTGATTTGGATCTTGAAATTGTTCATCAGTACAGAGCTTCTAAGCTTGGAAAATCGAATGGAAGTTTGATTGTTGTGGCGTCTCTCATTGATAAACCAACCAACTTGGGAGGTAAGTTTGTTGTTTTGTTTTACATTTGCTTATGTTTACACCATACTATATTATGGTGTCTTACTGTTATTCAAGGGCACTGTATTCAAAATTGTTAATTATGTACTAGTATGTGTACATATATTTTTTCAGACGTAAATATGCTGTTGATGTGTTTATACCAATATACACACTCTTTTGTGGTTCAACACGAACAACAACATTTCGTGCTAATTATATTCACAATTATACAGTGTTGATAGAACATTTAAAAATGTGTACATTTTGTATGACTCTGGAAACAAATTTAAAAAAAAACTTTAATTTCATTTATACACAGTGACCCCCATTAAAATCCTGAAATGTAATATTTCAACAGTAAAATACCTTGTTCAGATTTTCCTTTGGGGCTCTTATACCATCTCCACTTTTTAATATTAGGGGCCAGATCTATTGCAACTAAAATAAAGAGAAAAAAGCACCAAATGTGAAGTATTTTAAAACCATGTTCCTTTTTAAAACTTTTTAATACCACTTATTACAAAAACTAGTGCTATACTGCATACCAAACCTCAAAAACAGTAACATCCAGACTCTATTTGCAGTTTCTATAGTGTTTTTACCCATCAGGCCTTCCTCCAGTGGCAGTCTGCTCCGCTTCCCTGTGTGATCCAGTAGGAATACCTACCCAGGAATGTTTCATAACATTAGTCATTTCATCAGGGGATACCTCCAACCTGTGAAGATCCACAGACTATTTGCTCTCCTAACTTGTTTTAACAACTAACCCATCATAAAAGATTACAAATTACTGATTCTAGTTCCCCTGGAATGAGTGTTCAAAACTTTACTTACCCCTAACCCCAACACAAGGTGGTCGTCTTCTTCGAAACAGACTCATAATACTAAACCCCAAGTGCCTGGAGCCTAGTATCCCATTTTTCCCCCTGATGTGATTCATGTTGTGTGCATAATGTATTTTGGGATGTGTTTAAGACATAGGCATTATAATAGCAAATTAGGGGTTGTGCCACTTCAAAACGTACCAGTAGCCAACTCCAGATCTGACTTTTCTCTGCACGTGCTCAAACTCATGGTCGTGCCGGTTTACGCTCCATAGACTTCAATGGGGGTGTCTGTGGAGCCAATTTGAGACATCAAGCTTGGTTAAATGTTGTCAGACAACATTTTGAACACTTTGTTTTAATAGGCGAAGGTCAAGAGATGTCAAGTAGCTTGTAATTTATATCCCTTTGATACACTGTCTTTTGTTTTACCACTACTTTGAATTAGCTTGAACCGGTCAACCATCCCAGGCATCCATACACCCTATGTGAAGCCCGACTTGGTAAAAAAACAAGCATGGAAGCCCTGGCCAGCTGCCCTACCCCCGGGCCCAAGTGTCTTTTCTTAGCTGTTCCCTCTCCGACTCAATAAAGGCATGACGCCCTAGGAGAGATTTGTTAAGGGTCTGTTTCCCTCAACCATACCACAGCCCTAGACTCCTGCAATACCTTGCAGACTCTGATGAATCTGTAACAAATATACAGGGAAACGTACGTTGGGAATTACAGGAGGTCTGAAAGTAACTGCTCCCTCAAAACAACATTATGGAAGTCAGCATTTAAATTACTTAGCATGGAGATGGTGAAATACAACAGCACAAGGTAAGATAAGGCTTATAGTACCTTTTCTCCTCTCCTTGTCTCCCTAAATTTGCTTAAATATTGTCAGAGAGCCACACTAAATTATAGTATGAGCTTCTGTGTTGGAACAATGAGAAAAGGACTAATTAGGCAAGTGCCGCTAACAGGTGGAGAATAATAAAAAATAACTCTAGAGCCCTAATGTTTATAAAAATTAAAGCAACATAATAGGAATATAAGTCTTATAAATTGGACCTGTGTTACCTTGACATAATTATATTACATATCAATTCTTCATTATCAGCATACGTGAATATCCGCCCAAAAAGGTGGCAGTGCTTACTGTGAGAAAATAGAAGTATGAGGGTTTACTAATGGCAGTTTACCTGTTATATACAGGTTGGACCTCCTTGTAAATAGTGTAAATATATATTTTCTTTTTGGTGTTTAATTTTGCGGTGTTGTTTTAATAATAAAGTTTATGTATATGTACTTGTTTCACTTTTTTCATTGGATTTGGTTGCTACATTCAATAAAAATAGAGTATTTATTGTACCAGATACTTTAGGGAGCCAATACAAGTGGTAACCCTAGTCTGGTTTACTTTCTGATTTACATATTATTTTTATGAACCTGCAACTTGTCCTGAGAGAAGGTATTTGGAGAAACTATGTGAATCTGTGGGTAGGATTGGGTTTTGTTGGCCCTTTTCAAATCCATGGAAAAGCAGATCTTGACACCACCTGTGATAAATTGTGTTGATTTTCATTAGTTTAAAATAAATGACACTTTGTGACCAGAATGCAAAACCATTCGTCTCATGAAACGTGCTTTGCATTTAGAGTGCAAAGATGCAAGCAGCAAAAAGGGTGTTATACTTTGTAAGCTATTTCAGCATGTGATACTCTGGTTTATGTACCACATTGTAACTCCCTGCTCACTCCATAATTAACTATTTTTCCAACAATATTACACCATGTATTGAAAACAGCCTTAGTGATTCATCGAGGGCTGTTGACACTTTGTTGAATAATACACTCATTCGAAACATATCTGTTTCTACTTTCAAAACATAAAATATTAACATACTTGCATCATTAGTTGTACTGTTGATATCTAAATGTGTCAAGGATAGGACCACCCTCAAAGCTCCTTTCCTCTCCATCCTTCCTTTATGATTACTTCTCATTTCACCTCCCTCTGCAATCTTTTTACTAATTGCATGAATATTCTCATACTTTTAACACTCTCAAATGGCATTTGAATTAAAAAATTATTGAATTAAAAAATCTAAATCATCTTTATCCTTGCCATATTTGACCAATGTTCATTTTTGCTTTTCACCATGTTTATTGGTTTCTCCAGCTCTAAGGTCTTTCACTACTTCCTGTTTGATTTCATATTGACCTCCTAGTTCAACTGTACTCAGTCAGCAACCCTGAAGTTTCACCATGCTGCAGTGTTTGCAAATCTGTAACTTTGAAAGTTCTGTATCATCCTCCACCCACTTGATTTGTATACCAAAATTCTACTGTTATCATTTTCTGTCAGCAGGCAACAATTAGTGCCAGTCAGTTCCATCTGCTCTGCCACATTTCTAAATATTAGTCTTTAACACAAATGTCTTCATTCATTCCATCCTCTCACTGGCCTGCGCTCTTGATCACACTAAAGGGTTTGTTCTTGTGCTTAGGGACTGCTCCATTGGAGAAATATACATGTGTTCTAAATCCCACCCTCTTTTCTATTTCTACTTTAATTTATCATTATGGGTTGGCCCTCTGAGTCACATTTTAGGCATATCACTCATTCTACCATTCTTTGTAACCTTACCTTTTCATTGAACTGTAACCAGTTTCTATAATTAGGTGAGTAATAATTTCCATAAATATGGCAGGTACAGTACTCGAGAGGACCTGCATATGGTTAATAATATCCTTGTTTACCCAGCAAGAAATTATGACATTTGGTGTATAAACCTAGACAGTATTTACTTTATGCTGGCCTTTTTGACTACATCCATTTATTTTATTAATGCACATGGGAAGCTAAATCATTTGAGAGGAAATTATATCCTATGAAAGATTATGTAAAAATCGAGAAGCAAAATTAGGTTTTACACAAGCTAGATGAAAGCTTAAAGTACTAATTATAATAAGTGTTAGATAAGTATTATATTTAAATAAAATGCCTTACCATTTGTTTTCTTTTGAGGGGTTGTTTTTATTTTTTACTGCAATTATATTCTATAGTGCACAAGGCAGATTCATAACTATTTGGAAAAAAGAAATACACATTTCTTTGTCTCTTGATCTTTATCATATCATGATCCCACTCATTTCACTTAATATTCACCTTATTTACTGTAATTTTGTTCTGTTGCACAGATGCTTTGCTTTTAGGAACTGTGTGAATTCAATCAGGCTTGAACTCTTTCTCTGCAACCATCTACAACCTTAGTTTTCTTGGTCCTTACAAATACCTTCAGGAAAACATGAAATGGAAAGTTTGATTGCCTGTGTTTTGAGGTTTATATTTCTGATACAATAATGGCAGGTTGTGGAAAGTGGAGACACCCTACCCCTAGACAGATAGAGCCTGTGTCTAGTGGGTCAATTCCCTTTGCACTTCGATTAGGTGCTTGTAGTATATTTTGAACCATATAACAAGAAGAAAAAGGTATTCTTATAAACTAGCAGTCCCCACTCCTAATTAATGACTGACAGTCACAATAACAGAAATCATTATGTATCATGATTAAATTAAAATATAACTTTTTTATTAATGTACAATTAAGTTAGTGGACAACTTAAAGCCAGACAATTACGGTAGATCCTTATTTACAAGTAATTCATTATAGTTATTTAGAAACTTTTAGTCAAAAATATTTTGTAATCTGGTCTCAAATTATATATTTAAGTGCAATATGTGAGATACCGGTCTGTTCTCAAAGTTTATACGGACAGTCACAAAATACATCTATATCTAGCTAATGTGCCGTCCTGAATTAGAGCTAATGCATAAAGGAGCTACAAAAAATGTGTGGCAAACAGCATTGCTATGGCTTCAAATTTTATTGCCCCATCATTTTTGACAGGCAAGTCGCTAGTTGTGTATATAAGAGCCAAAGTTGGGTTGTAGGGATGAAACGCATGCGTCAGGCTGATATTATCTATGCATGTTACAATGTCGTGACCTCACACAGTGGGCATGTGATAGATCCGTTGGACCACTTGCTAATTACTCAGATGGATATTATACTGATTTAGAGATAACTATGAGCCACTTTGGTGTGGTAGGTTTGCTAAATAAGTGTCTTGGTGCGTGGTAAATGTTGTGTTGTCGGATCTATCTGTGGCTCTCATATACATAATAGTTGTCTGATATGTCTGGCCTAACTTTGGCTCTTAAGGATAAAATACCAGTTATTCAGCACCTAACCAACCGGCACTCTCAAGCAACCGGCACCAGCATCAATTCCCCATTTGAACAAAACTCCTGCATAACCGGCACTATCCATCAGTCCGAGACTGCAAAAAAAACCAAAATGTTTTACTAATTATTTTTTCTGGGCCTAAATGGCACAGTTTAGGTTTAAAGGCATTATGAGGGTTGGGGGGTGGGGTGGTTAAGGGTTGTTTAGACCCTAATCAGGGACTCTCAATTAACCGGCAACTACACTTATCCGGCACCCACGGGGACTCCCTATTGCCAGATAACGGGGAGCTTACTGTGTGTATGTATGTATGTATATATGTATGTATGTATGTATGTATGTGTATATATATGTATGTGTATATATATATATATATATGTGTGTGAACATATTTATATATATATATATATATATATATATATATATATATATATATATATATAAATACTAATCTGTGTCTTATTAGCTGGTAAATGAAAGATCCATTATTTTGGTAGCTTATTTTTGGATGAACCCTTATTTCATTACAGCACATTAGCCAGATATAGATTAATTTTTGACTGCTCATAGATGCTGTGAGAACAGACCTGTATCTCACATATTTCACCAGATAATCCAGTTTACCACCTATTTTTTGACAAAGTTTCTATATAACTGTAATCCGTTACATGTAAATAAGGATCTATTCGCCTGTATTTTTCTTTGTTTTTTTTTTTTAAGTCTGATTTTAAAGTGTTTATTATCTTAACTGTATATTAATAAAAGTAATATTTTAATTTAATCATGATGCTCAATGAATTATATTATTGTGACAGATATTAATTGTGAGTAAGGACTGCTAGTTTATAAGTATACTTTTTTCTTGTTGTGTGTCAGATTCTGTGCACTATTCGGGTTACTGACATCCCCTAACATCCACACCCACATTCTTAAAATGCATTTTATTACATGTTAATTTTAACATAGTTTTAGAACTAAATACATTATTTTGGTTTAGGTTTTTTATTTTATTTTGTTTTGTTATAAATGTTCCTAATGAATATACATGTAGTTTTCATGGACTACTTTTAGAATTTTGTAAACCACAATGTATTCCTAAGTAACAGCTTTTATTTGACTTATGCAGTAATTCAAAACTTTGTTTTCTAGGGTTATGCCGAACTAGTGAAATATTTGGTGCATCTGCATTAGTTGTAGACAGTCTCCAGCATGTGAATGATAAACAGTTTCAGTATCTCAGTGTGACTGCTGAACAGTGGCTTCCACTTGTAGAGGTAAGTAAAGACCAGATTTCTACATTCCACTTAGTTACATAATAGTTGAGGTTGAATAAAGACTTTTAGTCCATCAAGTTCAACCTTTTTAAATCTCCTCTGATCTGCAATGTGCAGATTAGTTGTTAATTAACCCAGCGGAAGGCAAACGAAAAACAAACAAAAAAAACATTGAAACTTTTGACAATTGTCTCAGATACTGGCGATTTGGATTCCTCCCAGGATCAATACTCCCTCACTAATTAATCAGGATAACCCTGTATGCCCATTTTATTTAAAAAAAATACAATGGTTATAAAAAGTCTACACACACACTCCTGTTAAAATGTCGGGTTTCTGTGCTGTAAATAAATTAGACAAAGATAAATAATTTCAGAACTTTTTCCACCTTTAATGTGACCTATAAACTGTACAACTCAATTGAAAAACAAACTAAAATCTTTTAGGTAGAGGGAAGAAAAAATATAAAAATAAAATAATATGGTTGCATAAGTATGCACACCCTTAAACTAATACTATGTTGAAGCACCTTTTGATTTTATTACAGCACTCAGTCTTTTTGGGTCTATCAGCATGGCACATTTTGCCTTGGCAAGATTTGCCCACTCTTCTTTGCAAAAACACTCCAAATCTGTCAGATTGCGAGGGCATCTCCTGTGCACAGTCCTCTTCAGATCACCCCACAGATTTTCAATCGGATTCAGGTCTGGGCTCTGGCTGGGCCATTCCAACTTTAATCTTCTTCTGGTGAAGCCATTCCTTTGTTGATTTGGATGTATGCTTTGGGTCGTTGTCATGCTGAAAGATGAAGTTCCTCTTCATGTTCAGCTTTCTAGCAGAAGCCTGAAGGTTTTGTGCCAACATTGACTGGTAATTGGAACTGTTCATAATTCCCTCTATCTTAACTAAGGCCCCAGTTCCAGCTGAAGAAAAACAGCCGCAAAGCATGATGCTGCCACCACCATGCTTCACTGTGGGTATGGAGTTCTTTTGGTGATGTGCAGTGTTGTTTTTGCGCCAAACATATATTTTGGAATTATGTCCAAAAAGTTCAACCTTGGTTTAATCAGACCATAACACCTTTGCCTACTTGCTTTTGGGAGACTTCAGATGTGTTTTTGCAAAATGTAGCCTGGCTTGGATGTCTTTCTTTGTAAGAAAAGGCTTTCGTCTTGCCACTCTACCCCATAGCCCAGACATATAAAAGAATACGGGAGATTGTTGTCACATGTACCACACAGCCAGTACTTGCCAGATATACCTGCAGCTTATTTAATGTTGCTGTAGGCCTCTTGGTAGCCTCCCAGACCAGTTTTCTTCTCATCTTTTCATCAATTTTGGAGGGAGCTCCAGTTCTTGGTAATGTCACTGTTGTGCCATATTTTCTTCACTTGATGATGACTGTCTTCACTGTGTTCCATGGTATATCTAATGCCTTGGAAATTCTTTTGTACCCTTCTCCTGACTGATACCTTTTAGCAATGAGATCCCTCTGATGCTTTGGAAGCTCTCTGTGGACCATGGCTTTTGCTGTGGGATGCGACTAAGAAAAATTCAGGAAAGAGCAGCTGAACTTTATTTGGGGTTAATCAGAGGCACTTTAAATGATGGCAGGTGGATGCTGATTCCTATTTAACACGATTTGGAATGTAATTGCTTAATTCTGAACACAGCTACATCCCCAGTTATAAGAGTGTGTGCAGACTTATGCAACCACAATATTTATATTTTTTATTTTTCTTCCCTCCACCTAAAAGATTTCAGTTTGTTTTTCAATTGAGTTGTACAGTTTATAGGTCACATTTAAAGTTGGAAAAGGTTCTGAAATTATTTATCTTTGTCTAATTTTTTACAGCACAGAAACCTGACATTTTAACAGGGGTGTGTAGACTTTTTATATCCACTGTATATCCAATCCCTTTTGAAAGTTGTCTTTTGAATTCGCTGTCACCACTTCCTTTGGCAGAGAATTCCACAGTTTTAACCACCTTTACTGTGAAGTACCCTTTTCTTTAAGGTGGAATATTTTCTTCTTCTATCCTCAAGGGATGTCCTCTTGTCAGTCGAAAACCTCTTGGCATAAAAAGTTTACTTGACAAAGCTTTATATTGACCATGGATATATTTTATATAAGGTTATCAATAACCCCTCTTAGACGCCTTTTTTCTAAATTGGGTAGTCTTTCTTCATAACTTAGCCCCTATATTCCCCTAATTAGTTTTGTTGCCCTTCTCTGTACCGTTTCCAGCTCTAAAATGTCCTTTTTAATAAAGTGGTGCCCAAAATTGTACTCCATAATCCAAAGGAGAGCGTACTGTAAATTTACATAGTGGCAGAATTATATCTGCTTCTTTTGCTTCTATACTCTTAATACATGCTAATATTTGACTTGCCTTTGCAGCTTCTGCTTGTAATTGAGCACTGTTATCCACAAGCACTCCCAAATCCCTTTCTATATCCGATACCCCTAGAATTGCTCCATTAAGACTATAAATTGCATTGCTATTTTTCCTTCCGCAATCCATAACTTTACATTTATTTGTATTAAATCTCATCTGCCATTTAGTTGCCCATTCTTCTAATTTATGTAAATCTCTATGGAGGGAAAGTACAGAATTTTCTGATTTAATTACCTTGCACAACCATCAGCAAAATTGAAGACATCACTTTCCAATCCTATTTCTACGTTATTAATAACTATGTTAAAGAGGACCTAATACTGAACCCTGAGAATCCCACTTATCATATTAGTCCAATCTGAGTATGTTCGATGTACAGCTACCCTTTGCTTCCTGTCTTTTAGCCAGCTCTCAGTCCATGAGCAGATATTTTCTGTCATTCCTGTCTCCCATGTGGCACTGTATCAAAAGCATTTGCAAAATCCAAAAAGACTACATCCACTGAGTTGCCCTGATCCAAGTCCCTAACCTAATAACCTCCCCATAGAAACAAATTAAATTTGACCTATCCCTCATAAATCTGTGTTGACTCCTACTTAAGTTTTTGTTCAAATATAAATATCCTTGTATATAATCCCTTATTAACCCTTCTAAAAGCTTTCCAACTACAGATGTAAAGCTTACAGGTCTATTATTCTCTAGATTTGCTCATATTCCCTTCTTAAATATATGTATCACATCTGCTTTTCTCAAGTCATTTGATAGCAAGCTGCGGTGAGTGAGTCTTGAAAAATTAGTTAAAATCGTTTGGCTATTGCCGAACCCAGTTCCGTCAGTACCCTTGGATGTATTCCATCAGGACCCGGGGCTTTATTAACATTTATTTTTTCCAACCTCTTTTGTATTTCTTCCTGCTTTAACCAGTTATTTGGTGAAGGTAGTGTAGCCCCATTATGTTGCTGTGTCCCAACCACTGGTACCTCCCTGTGTATAATGAAGAAAACAAGTTATTTAGCTCATCTGCCTTTTCCTGGTCACTATTTATCAGTCAGCCTGTTTCACATTGTAGCGTTCCTATAGCTTTCTTCCTGGCCTTCTTCCCATTAACATATTTAAAAAATATTTTTATGTTAGTTTTGCTCTCCTTTGTAACTAAGTTTTTATTTTCTGTTTTAGCCAGTCTAATATCTCTTTTGCAAGCCTTGTTGATTTCCTTATACTCACATAAAGCTGCCTCTGTTTCCCTCTTTTGTGTATAATTGAAATAACTTTTTTTTTCTTTTCTTATCATGATCTTTAAATCATTGTTAAGCCACATGGGATGTGATTTACTCATATTCCTTTTATTTTCACACAGTATAGGCCAATGTGGATCTATATTTAGTTATGATTATAATGTTGTCCTTTTATTTTTAGTATTTTTACCTGTCAGTTCTTTATCCCAGTCTATACATTGCATTGCTACTCTTGTCCTATTAACATTTGCACTTTTAAAATTAAGAGTTTTTGTTGGCCCCTTACAACTTTTTTTAAAATGTTTTTATTCAATCTCAAATGAGACTGTGTTGTGATCACTATTCCCCAAGGGTTCCCCTATTTCAACATTTTATATCATATCAATATTATTTGTGATGACTAAATTCAAGTTGGCCTCATTTCTAGTAGGTTCTTGAATAACCTGGGTCAAATAATGATCTCTAAGTGCTCTCAAGTACCTACTCCTCTTAGCTGAAGTTCTGGTCTCATTCATTCAGTTTATTTCAGGGTAGTTAAGGTCTCCCATTAGACCTTGACCAAGCTTAGCTGCATTTTTCAATCCGTAGCAATGACTGCAATTCCTTGCCTTTTAATTATATTTGGAGGTTTAAAGCATTTTCCTACCAATAGTCTTTTAGGATTTCTTTCTCCACTATTTAACTCAGCCCTCAAGGATTCAACGTTATCACTAGTTCTACCATAAATATCTCTTCTAACTATAGGCTTAAAATCAGGCTTAGTTCATATCCGTCAATGAGATATACTTGAATAAATTGTCCTTTCACATTTGCTAGGATGGAATAGTTTAAACTTATTCCTAAATGGGTTAATATAGAACATGATATGGTACCAAATATTCTTAAAGAATTATTCATGTGCCTTCCTAGTTCGGAATTTAAAAAAATTAAAAACTCTATCTGAAGGAATTTACTCAGTATTGAAGTTTTAGTATTTATATAGAGGTAAGTTTTCTAACTTTCCATCCTTAGCAGCACCTATGGAATTATTGGTATATAATGATGAATTGGGTTGCATAACATATTTTAAAAAAATGGTATGAAAAATATTAAAGATCTTTATTGTAAGGGCTCTAGATTAACTCAAGAAATGTTTCAAAATAACCTTCATTTAAAATATGTTTCTTGCTTAGACTTTTTGGTAATAGATCAAAGACTATCTAATTTAGGATATCAAACAAACTATGAGCTAGAACTGTCTCCTTTTGAACAACTGATTATTAAGGGCAATATAGCTCATACATTAGCTAGTTGCCAGAATATTTTGAGAACTATTAAATTTCGGGGTAAAACAGACAGAATTATCAAATGGAAAACAGAACTAGGAACGGAATGGTCTGGGGACGAATGGTGGAAAGGATTTAGGGTAGTTAAAAAAAAATGGCCCAGTGTGTTACGTATAGAGAACTTTTCTTTAAATTAGTCCAAAGATGGTATTGGGTCTCTGTAAGACTAAATAGATTTGATGCTAAAGGCTCAGACTTACGTTGGAGAGGTTGTAAAAACTTAGATATCCATGCCCATATTTGGTGGGAGTGTAAATAAATTAAGGTATTTTGGGAACAGAGTATTTTACAACTGACCAAAATGACGGCTGTAGTTATAACATTTGGCCTCAAGATTGTTTTGTTCCATATTTTTGAATAAAATATTCCCATGTATAAAAGGCTGATATCACACAGTCTGTTAGTAGCTAAATCGTCATTGGTTAAAAAACGGAAATTGAAACAGGTTCCTACTTGGAGTGAAGTTCAACTTATGGTATCTAGAAATAGAGATTTAGAAATTTCAAGCCGTTATGGAAATCTGCTTTCTAAAAATGTGGCAGATTTGGGATTTTTATAATAAAGATAACGAATAGAGATAACCAATGGTTATGGTTTAAGAGAAGGCCTCTATAAACTATTATCCCTGCAGTTTGATGATTGGGTATGCGCTATGTATGTATTTTTCTTTTTTCGCTTTAATTAATTGTATAAGTAGGTTTTGTTTACTTTTTTTTTTTTTTGGGTGAGTTAGAAATATTAGCAGTTAATGAAAAATGGGATTTAATAGGTATTACTGAAACATGGTGGCATGACTCTCATGACTGGACTGTTAATCTGGATGGTTATAAGAATATTGATACGAGTATGCTATAAACTAATAATTAGAGAGGCAGTATTGATCCAGGGAGAAGTCCGGTCGCCGGTATCTGGGATCAGGAGGGATTTGATTTATTTTTATATATATATATATATATATATATATATATATATATATATATGTATTTCTTTTTTTTTTTTATACAACTAATTAATAGTTAATCCACATATTGCAGATCGGAGGAGATCTTGAAGGGTTGAACTTGATGGACTGAAGGTCTTTTTTCAACCTTAAATACTATGGCCCTCATTCAATTGCATTTTGGCCAATCGAATAGGGCTCTAATTAAGCACATAACATATTTTTTTAAAGAAGTTTTTAGTTAGTACACATCTATCCAAAAGCAAGGTCTTCACTAACTAAAAACTTCTTTAAAAAAATGCTATGTTCTTATTTAGAGCCCTATTCAATTGGCCAAACTGCAATTGAATGAGGGCCTATGTAACTATGTAACCCCCAAATATAATTGAAAGTGAGGAAATGCAATTATTATTACAGATTGGAAATGCAGCTAAGCATGGGCAAGTTTTATTAATGGGAGATTTTAAATAAACTGGATTAATGAGACCAGCAGTTCAGCTAAGGGGAGCAAGTTCTTGGGTACACTCAGAGATCATTATCTGGCCCAGGTTATACAAGAACCTACTAGAAATGAGGATATCTTGGATTTAGTCACCACAAATAATATTGATAGCGTATCAAATGTTGAAATAAAGCAACCTTTGGGAAACAGTGATTACAACAGTCTCATTTGAGATAAATTAAAAAACAAAACGGTAAGGGGCCAACAAAAACTCTAAATTTTAAAAAGGCAGATTTTACTGGTCTATGGGCAGCAATACAAAGTATAGACAGTGACAGAACTAACAGGTAAAAATACTGAACATAAATGGACATAATGTAACTATGTTATAGTTATAGATAAGTATGTACATTTAGTAAGGATTTAAATTCAGGTTGAAAAAAGACGTTCAGTCCAATTTCAACCTTTTAAGATCTCCTCTGATCTGCAATATGCGGGTTAGTTAATTAGCTGTTAATTAATCGTTAATTATTAATCAACTATTTTTTTTATTATTAATTAATGCAGAGGAAGGCAAACAGAAAAAAAAACCAAGTGAAACTTAGCCAATCGTCTCAAATAGAAAAAAAAAAATAATTCCTTCCTGACCCCAGATACTGGCGATCGGATTTCTCCTTGGATCAATAATCTCTTTCTAATTATCCAGGATAACCCTGAATTCCCTTCTTAATTCGAAATAAATCCAGTCCCCTTTGAAAGTTATCTATCGAATACGGTGGTAGAGAATTCCACAGATTAACCACCCTTACTGTGAAGAACCCTTTTCTTTCTTTAAAGTGGAATATTTTTACTTCTAACCTCAAGGGATGTCCTCTTGTCAGTTGAAAACCTCTTGGCACAAAAAGCTCCCTTGACAAATCTTTATAATGACCCTGGATGTATTTAATATAATGTAATCATATCTCCTCTTAGACACCTTTTTTTCTAGAGAAAATAAGCTTAATTTGGTTAGTCTTTCTTCATAACTTAGCTCCTCAACCCCCCTTATTAGTTATATTGCCCTCCTCTGTACCCTTTTCAACTATAAAATGTCCTTTTTATGAAATGGTGACCAAAACTGTACTCCATATTCCAAATGAGGGCGTACTAGAGATTTATATAGTGGCAGAATTATATTTGCTTCCCTGGCTTCTATACCCTTCTTAATACATGCTAATATTTTATCTGCCTTTGCAGATGCTGCTTGGCTTTGAGCACTGTTACCTAGGTGGTTGTCCACAAGCACTCCCAAATCCCTTTCAATATCTGATACCCCTATATTTGCTCCATTTATGATTTTAAATTGCATGGCTATTTTTCATTCCCAGATGCATAACTTTACATTTATTCATATTAAATCTCATCTGCCATTTAGATGCCCATTCCTCAGTTTTATGTAAATCCCTTTGGAGGGAAAGCACATCATTATCTGATTAAATTACCTACCACGTGCAAATAAAATTAGGAGGCGTAAATCATATCCCATGTGGCTTAACAATGATTTAAGGATCAAGATGCAGAGTAAAAGACAGGTATTTAAATTATACAAACCAGAGGGGACAGAGACTGCTTTACGTGAGTACAAGGAAATCAACAAGGCTTTCAAAAAGCCTATTAAACTGGCTAAAATAGAAAATGTAAAATTAGTTGCAAAGGAGAGTAAGACCAACCCTAAAATATTTTTTTGTAATATATTTATGGGAAGAAGGCCAGGAAGGAAGCTATATAAACGTTACAATGTGAAACAGTCTGTCTGATAATTAGTGACCAGGAAAAGGTTGATTAGCTAAATATGTTATTTCTCTTGTATACACAAGGGAGGTACCACTGGTTGGGACTGTGCAACAAAATGGAGCTACACTACCTTCGCCAAATAATTGGTTAACGCAGGTCCCAGGTCCTGATGGAATTCATCCACGGGTACTGAGGGAACTGGGTTCTGTAATATCCAAACCATTATATCTAATTTTATTCAAGATTCACTCAACACAGGGTTGCTACCAGATGACTGGAGAAAAGCAGAGGTGATACCTATATTTAAGAAAGGGGCAAGAGCAAATCTTGGGAATTACAGTGCCTTGCAAAAGTATTAACACCCCTTGGCATTTTTCGTGTTTTGTTGCCTCACAACCTAGAATTAAAATGGATTGTTGGTAGATTTGCTTAATTTAATTTACAGAACATGTTTTTTTTATTTTTTTATTATTTTATTGTGAAGCAAACAACAAATAGGACAAAATAACAGAAAAAGTCAATGTGCATAACTATTCACCCTCATAAAGTCAATACTTTGTAGAGCCACCTTTTGCAGCAATCACAGCTCCAAGTCGATTCAAGATGGATGGTTTGCTCTTGTGAACAGCAATCTTTAAGTCTGACCACAGATTTTCTATTGAATTGAGGTCTGGGCTTTGATTAGGCCATTCCAACACATTTACATGTTTCCCCTTAAAGCACTCAAGTGTTGCTTTAACAGTGTGTTTGGGGTCATTGTCCTGCTGGAAGGTGAGCCTCCATCCTAGCCTCAAATCACGCACAGAGTGGTACAAGTTTTGCTCAAGAATATCCCTGTATTTAGCACCATCCATCTTTCCCTCAACTCTGACCAGTTTCCCTGTCCCAGCTGCTGAAAAATGTCTCCACAGCATGATGCTGCCACCACTGTGGGGATGGTGTTCTTTGGGCCATGTGATCTGTTGGGTTTGCGCCAGACATAGCGTTTTCTTTGATGGCCGAAAAGTTCAGTTTTAGTCTCATCAGACCAGAGCACCTTCCTCCATACATTTTGGGAGTCTGCCACATGCCTTTTCGCAAACTCCAAACATGCTATTTTGTTTTTAGCTGAAAGTAATGGCTTTTTTTCTGGCCACTCTGCCATAAATCCTAACTCTAAAAAAAAATGTCTGTATGTGTTGTTCTTTTGCATTGTCTGCTTTTCACTGTATTATTATTTTTCTTTGTTTACCTATTTGGGTATGCCCCCAGGCTCCACGCCCATAAGCTATCTCTGTGTGTCTGCTGTCATCCAATAGCTGCTCTGGATGTACATCCTTCTATTTGTTGCAATGGGGAATTATCATCCAATCAGATACTTCCCCATTGCAGTACTGACACCCCCTACAACCCTTGGCGGCCCTAACCCTAACCTCCTAACCCTCTTGGCCTAGCCTACTAAAACTAAGCCCCTAACTATAACCCTATCCACCCCTTACTGACCCTAACTGTAACCCTGTAAACCTAACCCGAAAACCCCTCTGCCACAAGGAGACAGCTTCATTGGCGCAGAGCAGTGCAGCATGCGTGCATGCACATAACAGATGCACATACACGTGTGGTAGCATAAAACAGGAAAGCACCAAGAATTTACAACCTCCTGTATATATCTCTGCAAATAGCATGTGTGTGAAAATAAAAAATGCAATATGAATACATTATGATTTCAATATCACTATCATTGGTTAGCAATGCTAATCAACTAATGATACCACGCCAGGCACATCTGCCCCCAATTAGAATGTGTGACCCCAAATACATTGTATATCCCTTATTTAAGTGGAGGGTCCCCTTATACAGTGTTTATCTCCACCCCCCCCCACCCCCCCTTTATGTCTGCATATCCTCCTAATATTAATGCTGGGACCCCCTAATAGTCTGCAGCATTAGTGGTGTGGATCTGCTGTGTAAGCGTGATGAATGTGTGTAGTGTAATAGTGTGCGTGCGCGAGACAAAACCGTTAGCGTAGCTGTGTACTTCCGCATTGTATAAGTTATTGTTCTAAAATGGCGGCTTATGTGTGGTATGCTTCTGTAGCGGAATATCCGTAGCTGTTTTGTGGTGTTTTGCGTGTTTCTGGTGGTGTTTTGCGTGTTTAGAGTCCTGTAGCCTCGTTTTCGTTTTGTTCGGCAGCCATTTTTTCTCTCGCTTAGAAATTTTTTTAGTGTCTAAACTCTTTTCTTTTGAGTTACATTTTGGTGTAACTTCATTTTTTGAGGTCCTGGATGCCCCCTCTTGCTGTAGGTAAGCTTTTTATGTATGTGTTGTGTGTATTTATTGTGTTTTTCATTTTTTCATGTCCGCGGGTTGTGGGCGATTTTTGCGAGGTCGTAATTGGTCGTAACGTGTCTCGTATTTTGTTTGCGTTACGATGTAAAGTTTGCGAGGGTCGCAGTTGCTGGCAAGGAGCGACTTCGGCGCTCCTTGCCAGCAACTGAGGCCCTCGCTTCGCGAGCCTGCAAGCGTTAGAAACAACTTGTATGCTCACAACTATATATGTGTGTGATATATATATATATATATATATATATATATATATATATATATATATATATATCAAACTAGCGACTTGCCCGTCAAAAATGACGGGACAATAAAATTTTAAGGCAGGTAATGCTATTTACCACAGACAGTAAGTGTTTTGGTCATCTGAGATCCTTCAGCGCTCATTGCGAGCCTCGTGCTGAGCGTCTTCGGAGCTCTTTGCGAGTCTCTTGGTTGGTGTATTTTTTGCGCTAATGTAAGGTCTGCGCTGATCTCCTTTTTGCGCATATTGCAAGCCTCTCCCCTGGTGTACTTTGTGTCCTATGAGCACCGTTGGCGCTCCTTATGAGGCTCCTTCTGTTTTTTTTGTTTTGTTCTGTATATGAATTTTGTCATGAGAATTAATTAATGAAATCATAAATTAATATACTTTACCTATTTGTATTAATATATGCAGCAAGCAATGTGCTGAAAAGCTGACAATCTGTTTTGATGTTCCTGCAGCATACAATGTATATTTGTACTGTTGTTGAGCTGAGGTGTAAGTGTCAGCAATGTGTGCAGTGTGTAGTGTAAATAGGCTGTGTACTTTTGCATTCTGTAAGTTAGTGTTGTAAAATAGCGGCGATTGTGTATGTGGTACACGGGTGTAGATCATTTTGCGTCCTTGCTAATAGTGTATTTTGTACCTCGTACTGGTTTATGTAAAAGTCGTATGTGCTTGGCGGTGTTTTGCGTGTTTAGGGGTCGTGTAGCCTTGTGTTACTTTTTTTCGGTGGACAATTTTTCTCTCGCTTAAATTGGACTTAAATTTGCGTGCAACCTGACTCCTAGATGTCCCGGCTGCCCCCCCTTGCTGTGTGTAATGTTTTATATTTTATTTTTGTGTGTATTTTGTGTTTTTAAAAGTATTTTTCTTTGTGCAGTGTTCGGCCGTTAAGTTTGTATTTTTGCGCGTTCGTATTTTTTATTTTTTTGTCCTGGGGCTCATATTTTTTTGTGTAAGTCCATATTTAGTCATTGTGTATTATAGTTTTTTTGTTTTTTTTTTACCGTTTGTGAGGAGCCTTAGCGCCTCCACCTCTGCAAATGCGGCCCCTCGATTTGTGAGGGCCCCCACTTGCGGCCTGCAATGGCCTTTGGCTCATTGCAGCCGACGTTGGAGCCTCCACCTTCCGCAAATGCGTCCCCTTTGCGAGGGTCCACATTTGCGGCCCGAACTGCGTCTCTGCATCCCTAGTGACGACGATTCGTAGTATGATAAATATATATATATATATATATATATATATATATATATATATATATATATATATATAGACATACATATATGTGTGCGTGTATATATATATATATATATATATATATATATTTATATATATGTATGTGTATATATATATGTGTGTGTGTGTGTATATATATATATATATATATATATATATATATATATATATATATATATATATATATATTTATATATATGTATGTGTATATATATGTGTGTGTGTGTATATATATATATATATATATATATATATATATATATATATGCATGTGTGTATATATATATATATATATATATATATATATATATATGCATGTGTATATATTTATATATATATATATATGCATGTGTATATATTTATATTGATATATATATATATATATATATATGCATGTGTATTTATATATATATACCGTATTTATCGGCGTATAACACGCACCTCATTTTAAGAAGGGAATTTCAGAAAAAAATAAAATAAAGAACTTTGAAGCAAAATCCTCAACCTCAACCTCCCTCCTCATCCTCAACCCCCTCCTCCACCCCCCCATCCTCATCCTCCTTCCTCAACCCCCCTCCTCAACCCTCCCTCCTCATCTTCAACCCCCCTCCTCATCTTCAACACCCCTCCTCATCTTCAACACCCCTCCTCATCTTCAACACCCCTCCTCATCATCAACCCCCCTCCTCATCCTCAACCCCTCTCCTCATCCTCAACCCCTCTCCTCATCCTCAACCCCCCTCCTCATCCTCAACCCCCCTCCTCATCCTCAACTCCCCTATATATATATATATGATAAAAAAAGAGAGAAAGAAAAAAGGCAACTATAACACGGATCAAATACAAATGTATCAATGTAATTAACATATGGTGGTGGAAAAGATGAATAGGACACAAAGGACCTTACTTGGTTACATAAAAGGACATAGTCCAATAGGTTTTGGAGTCCACTCATAGAATGGCCTATGGAATATGCAGGTAGCAAAACCAAATGGCCAAACCATTCAAATCATGGCAGGCTTCCAAAAAGTGGCAATTTAGACCAGATAAAATAAAAACAATAGTGCTTTATTCTAAAATAACATATCGGTAACCCGAAAAAAAAAAAGGGAAAGGAAGAGAAAGAAAAACAAAAATACTAAACAAGTAGTAAAAAGATATAATGTGCTAGAGACGGTTAGGTGATTGCTCATGTGAGTATCAGGCTGATGTAGGGAACAAATTTCCCAAATATTCCCCACCAATTTATAATTGGCTCAAATAATTGAATATAGTAGTCCCCATAAATGGAGTTCTTTCAAAGATGCGCTGTGGGTATCCTGAGAAGGAGGGGTACTCAATGGAAGCAAAAATATCTACACATACACTAAGGTCCAGACGAAAGAGATCCTGTCTGTGTAAAATGGTGATATACAAATAATTGATGTGATTAGTCCTAGCCAAATAAAGGACTAGGGTGGCTAAAAAGACAATGTGTTATAGTCATATATATTGTAAATGCTTACTAGGTGACATCCTATGATATGTTCCCCTAATGGACAGGTGCTAGAATGTAACACAAACCTGACAGTATGCACGCATATACTGATGCATAGGAGTATAATGCTGTCTAGCCACTATAATGGCATAAGTGTACACATGACTCTAAATGATGCCTTAATGATAAGGAAAAAAGCCTTATGGTAGCTCCTCTGGCAGATAAATAGTAACACAAGAGGCTGCTGCTATGCTATAGCAATAAGCTCAGGACTTACCTGCTTCTCAGCCTCCCTCTCATAGACCCGATACTCACATGGAATCACTCACTCGGCGTCTGACATCACAGACGTTCTAACACTGCTCAAAGCACTGGAAAAATCGTGCATGCGCTATTCGAATCTCGCGCATGCGCACTAAAACCGACTCGCGTTTCGCGATTAGAATCGCTTCCTCATAGGGCTGTGCTGATCAGCCTGTTCACTCCCTTATATACCCAGAGAGATACAGTGACCCCTAATGGACAATGTTCTAACTGCAATAGCCTGTTCACTCCCTTATATACCCAGAGAGATACAGTGACCCGTAATGGACAATGTTCTAACTGCAATAGTATCAATAAATGACAGATGCTGCCCCTATTGAGGGGAAAAGGGGGTGAAGTGGAAAAAGATCATTTCCATCCAACTCACCAACAAGGGCAGCATCTGCCCTCATGCTTGGGCCACATAGGACCCCAATAATTGGGCACAACTATAGATAACAATGTACTGATGAGACCTGACAGTAATGATATAAAAAGAAAATAAGAATGGGAAGACATAAAATGATAGTGGTCACTGAAAAGTAAACTATGAATATGAAAGTAATAAATTAAATGGGTATGAAAAAAAGGGCAAAAGGATACCACTCTTGCATAAATTATAGAAAAACTGTATAATTGATGTTCTCATTAAGTCCATATGGAGTCATGGTATTAAGTAGGACAATCCATCTGCTTTCAGCTCGAATAAGAGCATTTTCTAGATTTCCTCCACGGATGCCCAGTGTTACGTACTGTATCATCCAATGTTTTAATTCTTCAGAGTTTGAATTATGGAATTTGTGAAAATGTCTTGCAACAGATGTTAGTTTGCGTCCATTTTCCAAGTCCCTCTTGCTGTTCCTGATGTTTCGAACATGTTCACTTATCCTTTTTCTCACCTCACGACTCGTCATCCCAACATATTTTTTATTAGGGCATGTGCATTCAAGCACGTAAATAACTGATTAGGAACTACAGCTAAAGAAGTTTCTCACTTTGTGATTATTACCCATGTGATCCAAAAATAAAGTTGTATTTTTAATATGTGAACAATATTTGCAATGTCCACATTTATGGTTTCCCAAGGTTTGTGTTGTAGATAATTTGACTGTTTTCCTGACAAAGTGGCTTCTTACTAGCGTGTCACTTAAGGAAGGAGCCCGTCGCCAACTGGCATGTATCTTATCTGGGAGCCATTTTTTCAGGTCGACATCGGTCTGAAGTACATTCCTATGTTTATTAAGTATATGGAGTACTTCTTTCCATTGGCCATTAAAGGTGCTGACAAATCTGATTTGTTCGTCATTCAGTGTTTGTTTCCTTTTTGGGGTCAGGAGATCTTCTCGTTTGAGGTATAAGGCCTTGTGGAATGCTCGTTTAGTGGCTTTATTGCTGTATCCTCTGGCTTTAAGCCTTTTCCTCAATTCGCTTGCTCTCGTTTTAAAGACATTGATATCCGAGCAGTTCCTTCTCAACCTCATAAACTCATCAAAGGGGATAGCACGTTTAGTGCTTGGAAGATGTGCACTTGTGAAGTGTAGTATGCTGTTAGTTGCTGTTTTT
Organism: Discoglossus pictus; assembly: GCA_027410445.1. Classification (NCBI taxonomy): domain Eukaryota; kingdom Metazoa; phylum Chordata; class Amphibia; order Anura; family Alytidae; genus Discoglossus; species Discoglossus pictus. Next base: position 165,322,488 of record CM050165.1, read on the forward strand.
TTCCTGAAAAGGTCAGTGCAAATAGCACCATCTTCACCTTTGTATATGAGTACATCCAAAAATTCCACTTTAGCTTGATTTATGGTATAGGTGAGTCTTAGGTTGAGATCATTTAGGTTTAAGATTGATATATACTCCATGAAGAGATCCTCTGATCCATCCCACAGTAGGAATATATATGCACAGTATATATATATATATGCATGTGTGTGTGTGCCGAGCGCCTTCGGAGCTCTTTGCTAGCCTCTTGGTTGGTGTAAGTCCATATTTAGTCATTGCGTATTATAGTTTTTTTTTTTTACCGTTTGTGAGGCGCCTTAGTGCCTCCACCTCTGCAAATGCGGCCCCTCGATTTGTGAGGGCCCGCACTTGCGGCCTGCAATGAGCCTTTGGCTCATTGCAGCCGACGTTGGAGCCTCCACCTTCCGCAAATGCAGCACCTTTGCGAGGGTCCGCACTTGCGGCCCGAACTGCGTCTCTGCGTCCCTAGTGACGACGATTTGTAGTATGATATATATATATATATATATATATATATATATATATATACACACACATGCATATATGTGTGTGTATGTGTGTATATATATATATATATATATATATATATATATATGTATGTGTATATATATATATATATATATATATATGTGTGTGTGTGTGTGTGTGTATAATATATATATATATATATATATATATATATATATGCATGTGTATATATATATGTATATATATATATATATATATATATATGCATGTGTGTGTATATATATATATATATATATATATATATATATATATATACATGTGTATATATACAGTCAGGTCCATAAATATTGGGACATCGACATAATTCTAATCTTTTTGGCTCTATACACCACCACAATGGATTTGAAACAAAACGAACAAGATGTGCTTTAACTGCAGACTTTCAGCTTTAATTTGAGGGTCTTTACATCCAAATCAGGTGAACGGTGTAGGAATTACAACAGTTTGTATATGTGCCTCCCCAATTTTTAAGGGACTAAAAGTAATGGGACAGATTAACAGTTATAAAACAAACTTTCACTTTTTAATACTTGGTTGCAAATCCTTTGCAGTCAATTACAGCCTGAAGTCTGGAACTCATAGACATCACCAGACGCTGGGTTTCATCCCTGGTGATGCTCTGCCAGACCTTTATTGCAACTGTCTTCAGTTCCTGCTTGTTCTTGGGGCATTTTCCCTTCAGTTTTATCTTCAGCAAGTGAAATGCATGCTCAATCGGATTCAGATCAGGTGATTGACTTGGCCATTGCATAACATTCCACTTCTTTCCCTTAAAAAACCTATTTGGTTGCTTTTGCAGTATGCTTCGGGTCATTGTCCATCTGCACTGTGAAGCACCGTCCAATGAGTTCTGAAGCATTTGGCTGAATATGAGCAGATAATATTGCCCGAAACACTTCAGAATTCATCCTGCTGCTTTTGTCAGCAGTCACATCATCAATAAATACAAGAGAACCAGTTCCATTGGCAGCCATACATGCCCACGCGATGACACTACCACCACCATGCCTCACTGATGAGGTGGTATGCTTTGGATCATGAGCAGTTCCTTTCCGTCTCCATACTCTTCTCTTCCCATCACTCTGGTACAAGTTGATCTTAGTCTCATCTGTCCATAGGATGTTGTTCCAGAACTGTGAAGGCTTTTTTAGGTGTTGTCTGGAAAACTCTAATCTGGCCTTCCTGCTTTTGAGGCTCACCAATGGTTTACATCTTGTGGTGAACCCTCTGTATTTACTCTGGTGAAGTCTTCTCTTGATTGTTGACTTTGACACACATACACCGACCTCCTGGAGAGTGTTCTTGATCTGGCCAACTGTTGTGGTGTTTTCTTCACCAGGGAAATAATTATTCGGTCATCCACCACAGTTGTTTTCCGTGGTCTTCCGGGTCTTTTGGTGTTGCTGAGCTCACCAGTGCGTTCTTTCTTTTTAAGTATGTTCCAAACCGTTAATTTGGCAACACTTAATGTTTTTGCTATCTCTCTGATGGGTTTGTTTTGTTTTTTCAGCCTAATGATGGCTTGCTTCACTGATAGTGACAGCTCTTTGGATCTCATATTGAGAGTTAACAGCAACAAATGCAAATAGCACACTTGAAATGAACACACCTGGCCATGGAACAGCTGAGCAGCCAATTGTCCCATTACTTTTGGTCCCTTAAAAAGTGGGAGGCACATATACAAACTGTTGTAATTCCTACACCGTTCACCTGATTTGGATGTAAATACCCTCAAATTAAAGCTGAAAGTCTGCAGTTAAAGGCACATCTTGTTAGTTTCATTAAAATCCATTGTGGTGGTGTATAGAGCCAAAAAGTTTAGAATGTTGTCGATGTCCCAATATTTATGGACCTGACTGTATATATATATATATATATATATATATATATACATGTGTGTGTATATATATATATATATATATATATATATATATATATACACAAATGCATATATATATATATATATGCATGTGTGTATGTATATATATATATATATATATATATATATACATGTGTGTATATATATATATATATATATATTTATATATATATATATATATGCATGTGTGTATATATATATATATATATATATATATATATGCATGTGTGTGTATATATATATTTATATATATATATATATATATGCATGTGTGTGTATATATATATATTTATATATATATATATATATATATATATATATATGCATTTGTGTGTATATATATATATATATATATATATATATATATATATATATATGCATGTGTATATATATATATATATATATATATATATGCATGTGTATATATATATATATATATATATATATATATATGCATGTGTATATATATATATATATATGCATGTGTATATATATATATATATATATATATATATATATGCATGTGTATATATGCATG